>JAUZNJ010110190.1:3149-20180 GCA_034780135.1 Jordanella pulchra | reverse complement strand
TATATATATAACTTTAAGCTTGTCATTGAAGAATTGGGAAAAAATGTAAGTTTGTAAGCATATAGAAAATCTGTTGGAGACATAACCTGCAAATGTATCTGTGCTCTGACCCATATACCGTACTAGTCCTCACTCAGCTGCCCCCAGGTTCAAATCCCTGTGCTGTACAGCTTCAACCCCTGGCTGAATAGTGAAACACTGGTTAGATCAGAAGGTCACAGTGAAGATGTAAAAGCAAGAATGTGTTGTTTTGAAGGGAGATCAAACTATTTGGTTTTTAAGCACATTAAAGTTAAAAGCTTTTTTGTATGTGCTTAAGTGAAGAGAAAGCAGCAAGGGTTGGAGGTGGCAAGAAAAAGAAACCTTGTCTGTGTATTACAATGAGCCCTTTGTATCGGGGTGTTGTGCTAACAGAGCAGAGAAAAAGGAGCATGTGTGTGGTTAGTATGTGAAGGTTCATGGGTTTTGGTGAGAGGAAGAGGGTTGGGGTGGGGTGCTGAGGAGAAACTGGGAGGTGTTCAGTGTTGAGTATCATCACCCCTCCCCCATGTCGTAGCCCGGCCTCTGGATCTCTGCCCGTTTGTAGGTTGTAGGTGTTCATCCGTTTCTCTTCCTTGTCCATGATGGATGCACGTGAGGGGCTGAAAGTGACAATGTTGCCATGACGACAGATTGCCTGATTTACAGCCATCCTTTTGTGTGGGTGTGTGTTATGTCTGTGTGTGTAAGAGGCTCTGAGGATTACTTATGTGAATCTAGAGCAGCCTGTTTGTAGTTACTAGGCAGATATTGGCCCAGTCAACACACAGACACACACAGAAACACAGCTTGCTTGTGTCTGGGGTCTGCAGGCTGAGACATTGTTGATAAAAGGAGCTCCTTTTGGCAATAACTTATCTGTTTAGTACGGCTGGGTGTGGGGTTGATAACTTCTGCGCTGAAATTGACCAAAAATTTTGGTTTTAGAGCTCTATTTCCTGTCCTGTGTACGCTCAGAGTGCTGCAATGTGTATGTTTGAGTGGGTGCTAATTTTAGTTAAGAAAAAAAGGGAAATGCTGCTCAAAAAGAGCACATCTGTGTGATATGGAGATCAGGGCTCACTTATACTGTTAAACTTTATTTTTTGCTGACTGATAGAAATAGAATATCAGAGATGATATTATTAGAAAAAAATAGATAAAAATCAAACCAAGGGGGGTTATAGATTATAGATTCGTTTCTCTTTTCATTTTTCTATTTTCTGCATCTCTTATGACTATCATTGTTTTTATTTGTGACCCAGAAGGACGCTTGGTAAAACTTCCCCAGTGGAAAGAAATGTCAATTATTTCTACATCCTTCTTCCTGCCTCATACTCGAGCCTCCTTTAAGCGTATTTGGAGATATTTATTCACACATGGTTCTTGTGAAAATAGGTCTGAGGCGGAAACCTGCAGAGAGGCGTTGCAAATACAGGCAGCAGTGCATTGGTGAGGCTGAAAAAATATTGCTTCTGTTTCCCATAACAAGCTTATGCCTGTGGGTTTGTCCCATACCAGCTGACATATATCACTCTATGAATGAGTGTACGCTTGTTATGACGACCCCCCCCACCATGTGCATGTGAGCGGGCATGTGAGAGAGAGAGTGCGTACATGTGTGTGCAGCAGATGTCCTAAGCTTGGTTCTGTTCCCTCTCACAGACTGACTGGTCTTTGTTGCTGCTCCCTCGTGCAAACGGGTACAGCCACGTGCGTGTCTGACTGCAGAAGCCACACCTCTTCCTCCCTTTGATCAGTCAGTTTCTGTGGCAAACTCCTGCTATAACATCACCCAAAGACTTTACAGGATCAGCCTTCCATGGTGGATGACGTGGTTTTTTTTACTCATGCATGCTCACCATGCTCTCCTTTAGTCACACTCAAACAATGAGGCTGAGCAACAAATGTATTTGGGGAATTAAGCACTTTTGAAACCACTTATATTTGCCTCACAGGAGTTGTTTAAACAAATGTGGATTTTATTCCCTGTTTTTATTTAACATGAATGCTTCATAATATTTCCACCTACCTCTACTATCTTTTTATAATTTACTTCAATCTCCTCAGCATTTTCTTAGTCCCTAAAACCAGACTTCACTGTTCATTCTACGCATTTCGGACTTTTTTTCACCGTTGTTTAGCTCATCATTTTCTGTGTTTACTTTTTGTTTTCTTCCAGTTTCTATCATATGTGAGGTACTTTGTGTAGCCTCATTTCGCACAAAAATTCCCCTAAGTAAAAGGCTGTTTAATTGAATTTAGTCTCTGCATTTTCTGTATCATTAGTATTTAGTAATGTGTGTTACTCTGTAAAAAAACAACTCTAATAAACATACATTAGGGTTTTAAGTTTATCAGACAAAATGTAAATGGGTATTAATACTATCGTAAGACACTACGTATAAGCTGAAACAATAAGGAGTTTTAATTATGGCTAAATAAGGGGGATATCTAACTGGGTTTCATGTTAAAGGCATTAGTGTTGGTGAAATTTAATGAACCTGCTCTTTTTCTTTTCTGTCTGACAATCAAAACAAGTCTAACCGCTGCACCAAAGCAATCAGTCATCCTAGTAGGTCCTGAAGGTACAGCAAAACCTGTATGGCACTGAAACCATCACTCATTGTGTTTGGATACAAGAATGTGTAAAGTAAGCATTATCTCATATCGGTGCCGCTGGCAAAAATGTGTTTACTGTGTCAGCTACACCTTGAAAACCTGCACTTTCTTCCTTTCCTTCTTTTTTGAACAAAATAAGCCATTTTTAAACATCCAGACCATGACTTTCAGCTGCTTTTCCTTTGGTATCGACATTTTTTTTCTACTGTTGTTGTTTTCTTTTAACTTAAGAAACATTACTCTCCAGGTCATTTTGGCATTGTGTGAAAACAGACAGGTTTTGTGCATCTGTGCTCTGTCTATTACAGGGTAAATAAATAAGATACAGTGCCTAACACGAGCATTCGTACCAAGAACCCACCAAGAACGTATTCACATTTTGACATATTATAGCCACAAATTTTAAAATAATGTAACTGAAGTGGGTCTTTTAAATATTATTGATTGTAACCAAGAACTGCCAATATAAGATTGGCAAGAAAAAATCAAAAGAAGTTTTATATAAAGTTTGGCACAAGTCATGCAGGCAGGGGACGGATGACGAAGAAGAGGCTCTGGACGGCTAAAATCAAAACTCAACCTCTTGTCCTACACATAAAATGCTTTTTCTGGTGGAAAAATAGCATTACAAATCACCTTTAACACAACACCCCCATCACAAAATATTGTTGTTGTTTTTCCTTAATGGGAGCAGGTGAGCTAGTTGAAGTTGATGGGAAAATTGAAGTAACTAAGCCTGAGGCAACGTAAAAAAAAAAACATGTTTATCGCCGCAGAAGACCTGACACTGAAGTGAACATTAATCTAAAAGTGGGACAAAGACCTATGTAATATCTAGTCTAAGTGGAAAATTAATTAATGCATGTTCATCTGTTAGAATGGTCCAAAGTTCAGACCTAAAGTCAAATCTGAATCCGTAGCATATAGAAAAAAAAATATCTTAAGAGCATCGAAATATATGATACTTATCAGACTTTTGTTTTCTCAAACATTTCCAAACCAAGTGTATGTTTTTCTACTTAGAAACAAAATCAATAACAAAAAACAAAGAAATGTATTGACTAACATTGTAGAGTCATTATTCACAAATAAAAATTATAGTGAACCTACCCAGGATTAGGTGACCCAACAAAAGTTACTTCGAGTCTATCGATGATTAATCCATTAATAGGCTGCAAATCCAACTGTGAAGCCAAAACTGGATTAAAAAGATAAAGCTGGGGTATGCTTATTTTCTTTAAAGAGATTTAATTAAAAATTTTATTCTTTTGCTTTAGATAACTGAATCAAAATACACCACAGTTTCTTAAATTTTGATCTCTAAAGCAAAATTAAAATCAGGGATAATTTTTCTTTCACTTTAAAATTATTCTCTGCTTACCTTGTATAGCTCTTCTATACAACTACACTTAAACTTTGTGAAGTTTCAAGCTATCATTTGACACAAGTGAAGGGTTTATAAGTAGTTTTCTAAAGCTTCTGTACACAAGAAGCAGACCTGTCTTCTAATTATACACATTCTTACCACAAGAATGGAGCCATTAACTTTGCTTTAAAAGCCTTCTCTGACACTGGTTTTGTGCAGAATAAAAAAGTGTTGATGAAGCTTTTGTATTAGGTCTTCTGCTGTGCTTTATGCAGGATATAGGCTGATGAACTAATCAGAAAGACTTTCTGTGTGTGTTTCCTGTTTTTCCTTGCACTCTGGTCTTCGTTACGAGGTAGAGAGCCTGGCTACCGACGGTCAGACGCTGCTCTTTTAGGTTGATGAGTCATCGTCTAATAATTCACACACTGATAGATACAAAATACTGTAATGTTCGATATAAAGTAATGGCAAATCAGGCTCTCCTTGCTCACTGGTGTTCCTCTATCATTTAATACTTTTACACTAAAATGACACCAATAAAAGTCAAGCAGCACAGAGGGATAGTGGTTAGTTCCATAGCCTTTAGAAGATTTGCAGGGTTTTGCAAAGGTTACAGTTCATGCAGGCTTCCAAATATTTTCACGAAGGTCCAAAAAGTAGATTGTTAGGTTGTTTGTTTTTGTTATATTGAGACTGTAAAGTATAGTTGTGTTGATTCTAAGACTGATCCTTATTTACTCCAAATGTTTTAACATAGTAAATGTTTGCAATAACCCTTTGTTTCCTATGAATATTCTCTTATAAAAATGTCCTATTGTTTCCATCTTTCACAAACAAAACCAAGTTCAGTACACCTCACCTGTTGAAAACTATTAAAAAATAGGTTGCCACAGTTTTTTTTGGCAACCTTAGCTTACTGGTAAGAAATCACTATTTTTAGCTTATTACAAGATTAAAGGGCATGAGAGATGAAAGGAGTGTTAACATGCTCTGAGCGCCGCTTGAGGACATTTTAAAAAAGTCCAATTAGATCAGGTATTTCTGGAATTGCAGCCTGGATATGTTACCAGGGAGTTTAAGCAATAATGTTTTTGTGAAGAACAACAGCATATGCAGATTTCTATTAAGTTTGATAAGTACTTTAGTTTTGCCGCCAAGGTTAGCACTTAATATGCTGTATACTATAACCTGTTAGGTGTGGATAAAAAAAAACATCTAAACCTATCACAAAGGTATAACCAGTAACTGAGAAAATGGAAAAGTATGCAACACAGTGCAACGAAAAGGCCCATGTGAAAGGCATTAAACTGGTAAAAAAGATCTTAAGTAAAAAAGTTATTTTTGAATCAACAATTAAGCACTATTAACCAAAAAAAAAAATTATTCTATCTGTTTTAATCACCGGTTTTAGAAAGTGTCGGAAATGTATTGTATAGTTTTATTACAAAGAGAGTGAATTTATAAAATAATCATATTGTAAGCCATGATCATTTTAATGATTTTACCCTACAGATAAGATCTTTATTCGTCCTCTTCACAATAATCTATTGGTTTAGTTTAAATCAAGTGATATCACTGATTAATCAAGCACACAAACACCATGATCATTAATCCAGTTTTTGGTATCTGTCTTGCTGGAGAAAAAAATCTGCAACTCCAGAAAAGTTGCCATCACACAGTGGGCTATGCCAGCATATGACATACCACTTCAAATCATAACTGACTGTGGAAACTTTATTCTGGACTTCCCTCCACTTCACTTCTTCTGAATATAAGTTTTTCACCATATCACATTTTCTGAGGATTTGGAGTTATTATTTATAAAGCAAAGTCATAGTCATCTAAATAATGAAAAGTAAAAGAGATGTGGAGTCATTAAGACATTTAAATGGCGTGTTTAACAACTTAAAATAGGATAAGAAATCTAAAAAACAACAGTTCATGACCTAACCTAAAGAAAACAGATGAAAACAAAGTTATTGCCATCTACTGGTCAGGGAAGAGAGTTAGACAAATGTTTCTCAGGCTTTTGGTCTCCAGTGAAAAGTGCACAATAGAGTCACTAAGCACAGTTAGGGAAAACATGAAGCCGAGGTGAACCCACCCAGGCTCTGGCAGCCCAACGTAGTTATTCAAAGAGTACCTCCTCCGTAAAGTCACTAGAAAACCAAAAGATGTACCTTACAGCGGGCTTTGCTGATCTCAGTTTGGATTGAAGTTCATTATTCAACAGAAAGAGAGAAATTGGGCAAAAATAGATGAGTTTGAAAGGAAGAGTGTTTGCTGACCAGAAAGAACACAAAGACCTGTCTCACATTTGCCCGGATCTGTAATTAACTGAACCAGGAACTCTGCTCAGAACCAGAAAAAAACATTTAAAGAAAGATTGTCTGTCCATCAGTTTGGGACAGTCAGCTCAAGCTTGCTTCCTGTTTTTATTGCTGACCTTTGTTCTGTGCTGCTGCACAGGCTATCTCCATCTGCACTAAATTCTCTCTCTAACTATCTAGAAGCACTTTCAAGCACAGCTTCTACTGCTGCACTTTTCTACTGGGCACTTTTTCATGTTCACATGTTTTTATGTCTGGTACTAAGGGGTAGCTAGCCTAGGCTAATGCTATCTTGGCACTGCTATGGCCTCTCTCTATCTGCCCTAACTCTTCCTAAGTCTCACTCTCCTCTCTCCTGCCTCTGTGTCAGATGTTCATTTATTCCTCTGGCTCCTTTAGCGATAATGGTATAAGCAATAAGTTTAGTAATTTTTAATAGCTTTGGGACTGAGGGTGTCAGAGTTAGAGTACTGGCTTCAGGCTGTTGAACATCCAGGAGTTAGAGTAGGCCCACTAGTTAACAGCCTGGAGCCACAGAGACCAAAGACATGTCCTTATAGCAGTCCTCCAAAAGTGCCTGAGCAGCCAGGCGACTGGGTGACAGAACGCAGAAAACATAGTCTTAGATCTTTGTTGTTATCTTGCTATAGGCTTAGGCTGATGGACGACATAGGGACCACTTTTCATCATTCTGGCTCATTCTATCTTGATTCTCCGATTCTGCAGTAGGCTGTTTGTTACTTCACTGCTAACTTTATGCTCTGTTTGTTTCTCCTCATAAAAGCTTCATCTGGTCTTGGCTGTGGTGGCATCCTGGAGAGAAATATCGACTTGGGTGCTGCTATCAACACCTTTGTTTATAGATGTTGGAGCTTGGCATGTTTCTCAGTGTAGTCCTGTCGCTCTTACTGTGACTAACTGAATGTCCTCTTCTTTATCCTCTGACATCAGAGCTGGCTTGGAGCTTGTCTGCCTGGCTGTGTCTTTCATGGATGGGGCGGTGGAGCTGATACCTTTTGTATCTCTACTTCTTTCAGTATAACTGCTTCTGTCTCCTTTAACCCCCGTCAGGAGATGGCCGCTCACACTAAGCCTGGTTCTGCTTGAGGTTTCTTCCTGTGAAAAGGGAGTCTTTTCTCTCCGCTGATGCTACATGCATGCTTGGTGTGAGGGATTGCTGTCGAATCAGTGAGTCGATGCAATCAACTGATTATCCTTAGATAGAAAACTTTAGCCAGTCTGACTCTATGATGATTGAATATTCTCTGTAAAGCGCCTTGAGATGACATATGTTTTGGATTAGCGTTATATAAATAAGCTGAATTAATTGAAATCTTCACAGACATAGCAGGCTTTCTATTTCATATTACTCTTTAGCGTCCAGTTTTAGTGTAAATTGGTTCAGTGTACTATTTAAGGGGAAATGTGCTTTTATTGATTTTTCTATTTGTGTTATTTGACCTCTGGTTTGTTTTTGATACCACTTTTCCAACTCAGCCACACTGACCCTTTCTCACCTCTTGTCTCTGTCCTGCTTGCAGCTGAGGTTAACTTAAGCTTTGCTAAACTGAACATTTTAAAGCACATCTTTCATTCAAGGCACAGACAAAGTGGATTTAGAAGCGTGAGAATTTTAAAAGACAAACTTCAAAATAACAAATTCAAACATGTTTCTTATAAGGATAAAAATTCTTTTAGAAGTCAGGCATATCTCTTCCTGCTGCTGGAAAAAAATTCAGTTTTGAGCAATACCGCCATCTACTGGATAATACTGGGACTATCTTCACCACTCATAATTATCTTTCTGTATCAGTTGCATAACAGAGAAGATGAGGAATGATAAAAAACGAACCAGCTCTTCGTTTTAAAACAATTGCATATATTTTTCAGGCAAAACATGCAACGAGCAACTCACGGTGAAAAGACAAAAAAGAAAAAAAGTGTTGTTACATCAGCATTGCATATTATACTACTTTTTGTTTTGATTTAGTTTGTCAGCTGGTGCAGTGAAGCACCTGAAATTGGTTGTCATCTTAATATGACAACCATAATATTATATCATAATATAATATTCCTTTGGAAAGGCTTGAGTATTTTGTAGGAATTAAGGGAACAGCACTAGGCTGGTTTAAATATTATTTATGTGACAGATTTCAGTTTGTTTATGTCAATGATAAATCTTCCTCATGCTCCAGGGTTACCTGTGGAGTACCACAGGGATCAGCGCTAGAACCAATTCTCTTCGCTATAAATAACTGGTTGAACTATCAGACAGCATGGGATTAATTTCCACTGCTATGCTGATGATACCCAGCTGTATCTATCTATGAATCCAGATGAAACCAACCCATTGCATAGACTCAAGACATAAAAACCTAGATGACTACTAATACTTCTGAATGCTTACAAAACATACGTTATTGTCTTTGAAGCAGAGTCTCTGAAAAAGACATTGATTAGTCAGTCATTTCATTTGGATGGGATTAAGCTGATTGCAGATAATAAAGTATAAAACCTTAGTTTTATTTTTGATAAGGACCCGTCATTTCAAGCCCATATCAAAGAGGTTTCAAGAATTTCCTCCTTTCAACGCAACAATATTGGAAAAATTATAAATATCCTGTCCATGGGTGATGCTGAGAAACTGTTCCATTTGTTACTTCAAGTCTGGAGTATTGTAATTCTTTACAAGTCCACAAACTGTAGTTAAAAGCCTTGAGCTGATCCAAAAGGCTGCAATCAGAGTTCAAATGAAAATTAAAAACAGAGATCATATTTCTTCTATCTTAGGTTTTCTTTAAAGGTTTCTTGTTAAATCTAGAATAAAATTCAAAATCATCCTTCTCACATATAAAGCTATAAATGGCCAAGCTCCGTCTAATATCAGGGATCTGATCATTCCTTATTTTCCTAGGACATAGGGAGCAGTTTGCATCATTCTGTTTCATTCTATCTCTATCATTCTGCAGTATTTGTTAGTTCAACCTCTAACTTTATGTTCTCTGTTTTTTTAAAAATATTTTTTTATTATAGAAGCTTCATCTGATCTGTTCCTGTTTGGCTGTGGTTCCTAGAATTTCTAAAAGTAGAATGGGAGGCAGATCTTTTAAAAATACCAGTTTTAGTCCCTAATGAAATTGAAAGGTGTGTATACATACAAAATAAATTATAATCTCTTTATAAGGTACAGTTTTTATTCTGTGTTTCCCACATTCTTGAACTCTAACTCATCCATTTTTTACAGACAAAAACTCTTGTTGCCCAGCCTGCTTGTAACCTCCATGTTTTTGTCTTGCTACTCTCATTCTCAGGCATCAGATTCTCTCCTACACACACACATAAGGTACATAATCATTCAAATCCACACACAGCAGCATAAAAGGCAGTCATAACAGATTTGAATAATTGATTGTCAGTGAAATTGCTTGGCTCTAGGGTTTCCAGCTCATCATTGTTCCAGTTTCGGGTCGATGGGTGGTGAGGAAAAAGTAAACTTCTCATGCAAGTTACTCATCATGTGCCAAACCCTCAGTGCACATGCACAAAGATATATACCTGGGGATGCATCCTCACCCTTCATTCCAAAGGTGGTGGACAAACTTGAATAGGGGATCACTCTCATGATGTTGAATTTGCAGCAATGATGAAGAAGTATTAAACCCTGCAGCTTCATTCAACGGCAGTTCACATCACCTCTTGATGTTAATGTCAGCTTTTCTAGAAGATTTAGAACCATGAGAGGAAGATGCCGGGAGAAAACTTGATCACCTCAGAGAATGACAGTAAGTATTTCAATATCTTTTCAAAACAGGTTTAAAATTGCTGCTGTTTTTACAAAATAGTGTAGCTCAAGATGTATTGGATCAGAGGTTCATTAGCTTAGATTTTTGTTGCTCAGCATCATTTGACCTCTTAAATATTGTTTGATCCAAACCTGGTTTTGGAAAAATTGCATATCCTTACATGTTTAGGAATAAATTAAAGAAACTGTACTACTGACTACAAGCTCTGGTTTTATTGACAGACACTAACCACAAGCACTTTTGCCAAATACAGTCTTATTTTAATTTACAATCATGACCCCTTTATCACATTTTGTCATATTATAACTGCAAAATGTCAGAGTCTGTAAATGGTATATGGTATATCAAGCAACAGATTAACATAGTGCATGAATGAGAAATTGAAGCTTTTCATAAAAAGCTCTCTACTGACATTCATCTCTTTCATTTAATATTGTAAACACACCATTTGTTGCAATTACAGCAGTGTGTCCTTTTGGGTTTATCTGTAGCAGCTTTGCACATCCTGACACTGAAATTCGTATTCTTTATTCCTGGCAAACATCTCAGTTTCAGGAGAGTTTCTGTGAACATAAATTTTGAACCACTCTAAATTGGATAGTTTTTGACTGGGTGGTTCTATGCATTTGAATGTCAGCCACAGCCTCTAACACGTTTCCTTCCATTATTGGTCTGTATTTAACCCCATCCATCTTCTTATCAACTCTGTTCACGTTGCTTCATCCTGCTAATGTTGAGCATCCTCCAGTGTTATAGTGTCAACAACATATCTGTCCAAAGGGTTTATGTTTTAAGGGTTAGTTTTTCAACACAAATTGTGTTATACCCTGCTGCTATGGGCTTAGACAGCTGGAAGAAATAGGGAACAGTTTTCATCTTTCTGCTTCATTCTACCTCTATTCTCCTGTTTTGCAGTATTTGTTAGTTCCTCCCATAACTGGGTTTTGAGGCAGTTTTTCTTCTCCGCTGTTGCTGCATTAATGCTCAGTGTGAGGGATGACTGATGAGTAACGAGTCAATTCAATCAGCTGGTTCTCCTTAGATGGAAAACTTTGAACCAATCAAACTGAATGATGTGGTGGAATTGTCTTTGTAAGGTGCATTGAGATGAAATGTGTTTTGAATTGGTGCTACATAAATAAACTTCCTTATTTTGTACTTGTGCTAAAGGAGCAAATCTTATTGATTAATCCTGTTGCTCCTAAGCCTGCCAGTTAGATGGATGGCCATGTCTTTGCAGTTCTGCCAAACTTTCCATTTTTAGATAATGGAATTAACTGTTTTCAATGAGACTTTTAAAGCTTGGGATATTGATTTATAACCCAACCTTACACCTTAACTTGAAAAATGTGAATAAGTCCAATGGTGTGGATGCTTCTTTCATACCACTTTAAATTTGTGCCTGCCATCTCACCCCATTTCCTGTTTGGTCCTGGTGTGCTCTCTCCTGTCCTTGTGAGCCACCCTCTCTCTACTTCATTGTGGCTATTGTTTGACTCTTTTATGCCCCTTCGCTGCACTTGACCGTAATGACCCGTGTGCCCACTCCGGTTACACTAAGGACACACATCAAAAGGCCAACTATATAAATATCTGTTCAGTCAGTCATTGGTTCTCTTTGTTTTCTTCTTCGTCCGCACTGCAGTACAATAGTGTCATGTTCACAATTAGTTTTTTTTCCTCAACCAATCAAAGGGATCAGTGTGACCCTGACCATATAAAAATTTGACAGGATTTATCAAACTAAGGTCCTTCAAGAAGCAAGGGGTTGGTTGTGTTGCATGGATGTATGAATTCATTTATATGCATGATTTCGATTAACTTCCTTAGGTACTGTTAAAGTCTCTTGAGGCATGAGTTTTGCTAAAAGTTGACTATAATTTCTATGCTTTGTAAAGAAAAACAACCAGGGCATGTAATGAACAACAAAAAATTAAATAACAGACGTGTAAAAAACAGTTGTCTTGTTAAAGGTCTTTTTTTTAACCCCTAAAGCCCAAGCTAAATCCACTCGAATGGTGTTCTTGCAGTTCTGCTGACTTCCATTGTGCTGTTTAAGTCACCAGACATTTTTAATTTGTGGGTAATTACGTTTTTTTTCTCAGTTGATAAAACACTGATCCTGAAAAATAGTAATCATTTTCCAAAATATTGCACACAATATCCTCAAAATAGGACACAATTAATAAAGCAATAAACACTTTCCAAAGCACGCTTTGTTGTTAAAATTAGAACGCTCTGATCAAAATTTGCAAACACTGATTGATGTTAGCACACTGCTCTGCAAAATACAACACACTATTTTCTCACTGTTTCCACATTACCTGTAAAAAACTGTCTCCAAAAATGACAATTAGAACACAAATACAACTCACAGTAGAGTTAGACAGGACCATTACAGTCACTGACTGCATATTACTAAAAGAGAAATAATATAATCACTTTTTGAAAATCATGTGCTATGACTGAAAATTATGTGCAGTCTTTTTATAACAGTGTGCAACAGGTTTGGGAGCAGTGTGTAAGCTGTGAAATGTGTCCAATGTTTTGAAGTTAGAGTTCTGTTTTTTGAGAAACATGTGCAATCAGCTGGAGAACGCGTGTTGTCAATGAATTTAATGCCATATACGTTGAGAAAAACTATAACAGGGGAAGTTAAATGTGAAGATTCAACCATCTCTAAGAAAATGCATGCAAACAAAAACGGATTAAGTTAGAAAATATGCAAAAAACCTACATCATCATTCTCACATTTCACATCAGCAGTTTTATCTATGAATGTGGTCGATTATGTGCCAAAACATAATAATAAAAAAAACTACTGTAAAAAGCATCTAGTCTTTTCTAATGAGGACATTTTCAGAAAAAAATTTATGACTACCTCGAATATTTGTAAGCAATGGTACAAACAACCACATTGTGAAACAAGTAGACTTAAAATAGAAAAAAGTACGAGATGAAAAAAAGAACTTAATAATCAGGTTAAATGAGTTTATTGGAGGCTACCAGAGGAAATAAACTGTCTCTGTGTCAGTTTGTTTTGTGTCATTAAATCTTTCTAGCCTTATGGTGAACACATTGAACAGCCTCTGACCAAGATGTTTTGGGTCTGCAGAAATGCTAATTCCTCTTTTTTGCCATAGACTTGTGCCCTGTAGGTATGTAACTATAATATATCCAACAATGTATTCTGATGCACATGGAGACATTTTTACATCTCCAAATGATATAAACAATAAAAGCATTAGTTTAAGTTTATTATTATTTTTCTCCCACAGCTGACATTGAACTGGACTTTGCAGGTGAGTTAATAGATCTCAGTGATAAGTAAAAAGTGTTACTTTCGACTTCTAACTTTACCAAGGAAAATTAGGACATGATTAGGACACTGATCATGAATCTAAATGCAAAGACTATATTTTTGTCAGGTTTAAAAAGGTTTGTATTACTAAAATTTTATTATCATTATATGAAATTGTTGTACTGGTGAATATGGTGTGACTGTATGGAAAAAAAACCCATTAAAACTACCATATATATTCTTTAACCAGATGTAGAAGAATTTCAAGAGAATCGTGAAAAGAAACAAAAAAAAAGTAGAAGAAATTATGAAAGAGAAACAACAAAGAGGGAAAATAGGAGGAGAAAACCATCATCTAAATCAGTGCAAATAAGAGAGGAATCACAATCCAGGACTGAGGGGAGAGAGAAGGATAGAAGACGGCGAGGAAAAACAGAACGTGAAGAGAAACAACATGAAGGGAATGAAGGGGAATGGGAGCAAACCAGAGCCAAGGCAGTGGAACCCAAGAAGAACATTCAAAATGAGAAGAATAAGCTGAAGGTTGAGAAGAATGGAGAAGTTCAGGAAAGAAATGAAAAGGGCAAAAAGAAAATTGAATATGTGAACGAGGGGAGAAAACAAAACGAGGGTAAACATAAAGAATCAGAGGAAGCACATAAAGGAAGGAAGAAAAAGCCCAAGAAAATAGTTGAAATAAGGTAATGTTTCATCTAACTAGTGATTTCTACAGTTTCTCAAGTAAACTATCTATGCATTAAAAGATCCTTCTGGTGATTATTCAGCTCAGAACCTGAGACAAGTGAGGAAAATGATGAAGAGGAAGTGGAGGAATTCAAAAATGACAGAGAGCTGAGGCCTGAGTTACTGTCACCCGAAGAGTTGGAGAAGCTGAAGGAGGCAGTGGATGAAAAGAAGAAGCTGATCCAAAGTCTGAGAGGGAAACCTTGGCCAATGAAAAAGAAACTTGTCACTTTAAGGTATACTTTAAGTCACAAATTAATAAAAATCCCCAAAATAATTAAATTAAGGCACTTGTTAGTATTGTAATGGCTTGTTTATTGACTTTAGAGATTCTCAGCAGTTTGTGGAGAAATATGAGGGAGCTTTGGGAAAAGGGAAAGGCAGGAAGCTCTATGCGTACAAGGTCATGATGACGAAGGCAAGTGGAAACAAACCACACTCATCTTGCCTAATCAAACAAAAATCTTTACTTAATATCTTTTTATTTTATTTTCCTTATTATTGCACCATCAGAAGTGGATGAAATTTCAACGAGACTTTGAGAACTTTAAAACTGCTTGCATTCCATGGGAGATGAAAATAAAGGAGATTGAAAGTATGTATATTTTTTTATTGTTTTTTATGTCGAACATATATGTATTGAAGAATGTGAATATGAATATATGGAGAGAGTTAATAAAGCATCAGTCAACGTTTACTTTTATGTTTTTCAGACACTTGTTTGTCAGGAAACTATTCATATCAGTTTAATCCATCCTCAGAAACTTAAATTTGAATGTTTAAAAAACTGTAAGGTGAAGGTAAAACACACATACAAATATTTGAGTATAGTATCCATGGAGTGTGTTTGTATTAAATTCCTTCATTCAAAACTTTAAAGAAAAACATCTTATAGGCTGTGTCTCTGCCAGCTCTTCATATCTAGAAAATAAAATATTTGAACATTTTTCTTTTAAAATCGCAGAGTCCCTGTTAGATTGGAAGGACTGGCTGTGAAGATCAGATTTTTTGTCATACCATGTCTTTTTTGATTGGATTCATGTTTAAACTTTGACTAGGACACTTTAACCTCAGAATATACTTTGATCTAATCTATCCTATTGTAGCTCTTGCTTTTATATTTAGGGTCATCCGGTCGGGGCCTAAACCACACCATGTATGGTTTGTCTGTGGATAACGTACACTCAGGTTGATGCGCCGTTTTAAATAAACAGTTCAGTTTTGGAGTCATTTCAGCACAGCAGCATCTTCCACATCCATGCTGTGTCCCTATCATGACTTGTGGCAAATTTTAAAAGGTTATTTCCTATGTTTCCAGTATTGAATCTCCTCTTGCCACTTTAAGCCATGAGTAGAAGCTGCCCCGTTTCTCTCCTGTATCATGTATGACTTCAGCTCCTCCAGAACCACAGGCTTCTCTTGTTTTTTCCCTTGGCTGATGTTTCAGCTTTGACAGCTGTGTTCATTCTAACAATGTTTAGAAGCTTTGAGATATTAAACACAACTTATCATTTCATAACCAAATCAAGCTTTATTCACTGAAACAACATAAAACTATGAATTCTTTAACTACACACAGATGATCCTAATTTTTGCTTAGGTGTCGTATTAAGGTAAGTAAGTAAGGTAAGTAAAAGGGGTTAAATAATAAAAAATAATTACAACCATGTTTCTTTCCACTTTACATGTATGCCTTGTTGTGTATTGGTTTCCCACCAAATAAAACACAACCACGTTTGTAGCTGGAAGATGATAGAATTTGAGATTGTGTATTCTGTGTGCTACTCAGGTCATTTTGGCTCCTCAGTTGCCTCATACTTCATCTTCCTGAGGTGGATGTACGGGATCAACATGATCTTGTTTGGTCTGACCTTCGGTCTGGTTATGGTGCCAGAGGTATGGCAGCTTTTCTAACTCAAACTTTAGCTTATTTCTTTGATTGCTCTTTATAGAAGAATTCATTTTACTAAAAAACTGATCTTGCTTTTTTGAACAGGCATTAATGGGGAAACCCTATGGCAGTATCCCAAGAAAGACTGTCCCTAGAGCTGAGGAAACCAGTGCTATGGACTTTGCTGTTCTGTGGGACTTTGGGGTCAGTTAGAAAATGTGCCACCATTAAAGAGAGATGTTTATTTAATATTTAATCTCATTGTTGTTAAATGTCACCCATAGGGTTACGCTCAGTATTCAGTCCTCTTCTATGGTTACTATAACAACCAGCGTGCTATTGGGTGGTTCAAGTTTCGCATGCCGCTGTCATACTTTCTGGTTGGTGTAGGTACAGTAGCCTACAGCTATATGGTTGTCATAAGGACGTAAGTCTTCAATGCAGATGATGAATGACTGTATCTCTCAATTATAGGATCTTAAATAAAGAAAGTTTTTTTCTGACTAAAGGATGGCACGCAACGCAAACGAGTCAGGGATTGGAGATGATAACAGCTTCAACTTTAGCTGGAAGATGTTCACCAGCTGGGATTATCTGATAGGAAACCCAGAAACAGCAGACAACAAGTTTGCCTCCATCACCACCAGTTTTAAGGTCAAAACCACAGCTTGTCTAATTTCCAAGGGTGTGACCAATTAAGCAGTACAGCAGAATTAGATATGCTTCCTGACTCATCTTCAGGAAGCAATCCTGGAGGAGCAAGAGAGCAGAAAGGATGACAACATCCATCTGACTCGTTTCCTCCGAGTGCTGGCCAATTTCCTGGTGCTGTGCTGCTTAGCAGGAAGCGGATACCTCATTTACTTTGTGGTGCGTCGCTCACAGAAGTTTGCCCTGGATGGACTGGAGAATCACACCTGGTGGGAAAGAAATGAGGTGAAAAAGATCAAGAT
>JAUZNJ010110180.1:0-20180 GCA_034780135.1 Jordanella pulchra | reverse complement strand
TATCTATCTATCTATCTATCTATCTATCTATCTATCTATCTATCTATCTATCTATCTATCTATCTATCTATCTTTTTCCTTAGAGCTTTTTGGAGATTGGGGGTTTGCAGCTAAGGAATGCATTATGTCTATGAGTGTCTTCACAAAGACAGACCCACTCCTTAATGTGTATGCTCGGGGTTTGGAGGCGTTCTGTAAAGGAAAAATGTGCAGATCTTGGCAGAAAGTTCCTTGCTACTGGCAGGTTAACTTGCATAGAAAATGAGCTGTCATTACCATAAGACTGTCAAAGTTAGTGCATAAACATATTGATATGCAGTTTTATAGCCCACGTTCTACACACAGATATATATGAATATGTATTTTAGAAAGCTTGTTTTATTTTTTGAACGCTTGTCCATCCATCCCCTTTACATAGGGTCATAGAAAATGTCACCTGTCTCCAGCAGTCTATGGGCGAATGTCGGTAGACACCCTGGACAGATTATCAGTCCATCGCAGGGGAACACAGAGAAATACACACTCAAACCTTAGGGCAATTTGACCAGTTTTCCTAACAGTGACTTTTTTGGAGTGTGGATGGAAACCGGAGTATCCAGAGAGATCCCATGCAAGCACAGGAGGAAACGAGGAGCTTGATGTAAGAAAACAGTATTACAAACTGTACCACCATGCAGCCATTTGTAAGCTCATATCAAAGCTAAATGTATCTATGTTTTAGACAGATTTTCTTTTTAGAATCTTGCATTTTAATAAGAACGTACAAAATAAAACAGGACAAAATCATTTCACAAAAAGGAAAATAATTTTCCCTTATCAAGGAGTTATGAACTGTTAGGTGAGCCATGATGGTAGCAGACTAACAAAAGCAATTGAAAAAAATAGCTGAGAGGGTAATTTTAGCTAATTAAAAGGCTCTTAATAATGTGTTTTTTAACTTAAATTTCATAAAGCAGTAGTTAAAGGATTTTATTATATAGTTAAGAAAATGACTGAAATTAACAGTTTATTCAATTCAATTCAAAAATACAATATTTATCCCAAAGGGAAATTAAATATTGTAGTTACTCACATATTTTTTTTTTGTCTTAACCAGTTATAGGTGTTGATAGCTGTAGGCAGAAACAATCTTCTGTATCGGTCTGTCTTACATCAAATCTGGAGAAGCCTCTTGCTGAAGAAACTTTTAAAAATCTTCTGAAGAGGATGCTCAATGCTATCCATAATCTTATTTACCTCATGAATAATTCTTCTTTGTGAAATAGGAGAATCATTGCATCAAGCATCATTGATGTTTAAAAAAATTATATCCTTATTACCGAATAAGAAACATCATATGAAATCTGATGGATGTGTGCTTGCACCTCTTTTAATCACAGTTTAATGCTTAGTTTTTAGAAACACACAAAAAAAGAAGTTTCACATATCTCTTGATCTTTAGCTATCCTGTATGCCGCATGAGAAAAAAAACTACTTTTCGCAATACCATTTAAGATTAGAACCGATGAAATAAAATGTACAATCTATTGCATCCTAATGTGTCTACTGGATGTATTCCATGTAAACCATTTGTGTCTTGCAGTGTTCTGATCATTCGACAAACACCTGAAATACTATTGCTGAAAAGCACAGCAGTGATAGTATTTCTTTTTCTAAGGCAGAGTTGGAATTGAGATATCATTCAAACTAACAGCATGCTGACTCAAGTCTCTATTAGTGTTTATGTGCTAGAGGTCAGGGTTTTCATTCTGCTCAGGTTAACTTTGGTCATATATTCTATGCCAAGCACTGTATAGGAACAGGGTAATACTTGGTAGGTTCAAAGTGTGTAAACCTAGGCTGGTTTCAGAGTCGGAGGCCAAAAGGAAGTGAAAAATGGGAGGGGCTAGATTTGTGCGCAATCACAGGTAGTATTACCCTATGTGTAATTTAAAGCTTGAACAAAGTAAAAATCCTTGATCTTCTCGGACTTTTGAAAAGAACAATATAAAATAAAATCTTTGTTTCTGCAGGACTTTCCTGAGTAACTAATTTAATAAGCCCTAGCAGGGAAGCGGGCTGGAGGACAGACATACAGACAGACAGACAGACAGACAGACAGACAGACAGACAGACAGACAGACAGACAGACAGACAGACAGATTCATTTGCTTTTTAGAAAAGAACAGAATGTGGATAAGGAAAGAACAGAAACATTTTAAAAAAGGCACTAATGTGATGTAACGTTCATAACCACTAACACTGTCATGATGTCCTAATAAAAATTATTTTTAAATACAAGGAAAACATGGAAGATATTTATTTAGTCATTTTTGTTAGATATTATTTAACGTTATCATCAAACTAAATTCTTCATTTAAAGCTTAATGCTGTTCCCAGGTTCTGTTAAAGAGACGTGCAAATTCAACTGGATCCTTACTGATGTTATCAGTTAATGCAGCTTGACAGCAATTTGAAACATTGAAAACAAGAGCATGAAGCCAGAATGATTAAAAAAATGTAATCATTGATGGGATGGCCTATTTATAGCAATTGCATAAATTAAACTAATCACTAAGAGGTACACTCACCAAAAAATGAGTGGCACATTTTCAAACTAAAGCTGAACTTCTTTTTTTTCTGACAAGCAATAGAAGTGTTCTCTAGTTTTAGCCTGAGAGAATGTGACAAATTATGTGTCAGGGATTTATGATGTGAGACGTAATAGGGCCACCCAGCTGGTGAGGTAAATAAATGTACATATCTCAGTGTCATCCACATCTGCTTGGCTACAGATGAATGCATGAGCCATTACGTATGTGTCGCACAGTCACTGGTCTAATTTGGGTTTGCGTTGTACATCTCAACGTAAAGAGTTTGTACCAAAGATACAGTTGCTGAGCAGGATTAAAAAGTAGTGGAAGTAGTGCAAAGCTATTGCTGAAGTGATTTCTTTTTCTTTTAAACTGATCCTTCTGAATGTATTTCCTAGTTAGCTAGCTAGTTATCTCATATCAGCATTCAATATTCTTTAGTGGGAGTTTATCAGTCTTCCACATTCTAACTCAATTCTTTTCGGATTCTGTTTTCCAAACATCTTCTAAATCTGTATGTAAAAACATTTCTTACTATACAGGTCACTTTTAGAATTTCATGTAAGAGTTTGTTTTGAAGTCTGTCTGCTCCATCCCCAAACCTTTCTTTTCTTTAGATTTTGTGATTCTGTTTTTTATTATGAGGTAGGTTTAGAAAACTTAGTGATGCTGAAAAATAATCACACTTTCCCTCTTCGATTTTCTTTTTTTAGGTCAAAAGTGGAGAAAAGAAAGGCAACTCTCCAAAGTTAAATCTTGGTTACACTTTAAAACAGTAATTAAAACCATGATTTATAAATTGTAAATAGACTTTTTAATAATGAGTTACCTATAGTTTATTAATGTTTGATTCATTTATAAACTGCATCTAGGTTATTTACAAGAGATAAATTGATCAATTATTAAAAAGGTTAAATTAAAAATGAATCCTAGGTTGACGTCTGAAGTCCACTGACGTTAGAGTTAGTGTTAAACTAACATGTCAAGGAATTATATAAATCAAAGTCATATTAGGGATAAGCAAGAAGCCCCCCTATGTTAGGGTTAGGGATAAACCAGCATGGCAGGGCAATATGATCTACTTACCCTTATAAATGTTTAAACAGTTTACAAATTATTATCAAACATTAAGAAACTATCTGTTAATTGTTAATAAATGATCTATGTACCATTTATAAATGATGGTTATTGTAAAGTGTTATCAAATCTTTATACAGCAAATGGCTTTTGATTTTCCAACCTCTCTGCTGACTCCTGCTTTTGGACAGATTCAAACTAGCAAGAGGCTTTAATCTTATAAAAATACTACCTATAAAAATCCCAAAAAGTTTATTTATCATTAATTAGAACACTATAATTGATGTAAGGTGTGGACTCAAGAACAAATGTTAAAATGTTGAGGAGGGGTGAACAGTTTTGTGTACAACCTTGCAACCAGGCTATTACAATTTTTGTTTCCTTTGACCTCCTAACAGATTTGTTATTGAGATTAATTATACAAGACTAGGTTACAAAAACCTGGCATCATAACAGGATTGTGCACTTTTGTAGACATCCTGATTGAACAAATACAGTAAAACGATTATGAGACCACCCTTGTTTTCTTCAAGTTCTTCTACTAATGTTAAATTACTTGAGGAATTCAACGAACACCACCAAAAAATGAGGGTGGTGTAGTTATTCTTTCACTGACTGTAATTGAATGAAGAATAAACTGATTTTGTGTTGGGCAATTAAAAATCCTAACACTGTTTTATAAGAAAATTGATATCTGTGTTGTAGAGAATATATAGCCCAAGGATGGGTTTTATAATTCATTTGAAGAGAAATATTTTAATAATTCAGTATCGTTACCAGAATACACCGGCCAACATGAACTTAAGGATCCTGGGACCCTTAGAGCTACACATTTTCACTGCGAGGCACATCTTTTATACATGCACTTTTTACAGACAGGGACTCCAAAACATGAACATCTGCCAATTATGCCAACATGAAGAGAAGAATGTGGAGTTGATTTTAAAGCCATATCTTAACTCAGAATAATTCATGCTCAGTTCAGGGTGTGCAACCATCCACTGCCTGTGGCATTCATTCAATCCACACTGACACATATTTCACTGTAGAGCTAGACACTACGCATTCTGAAACACACACACTGAGCTCTATCTAAAACAAAGGGATAGGTTTACCGTCATTGTTCATTTCTTCACCAGGTGCACAGAACAAAGGCACACAGGAATCAGCAGAGCTTAAGGACCAATCACCTCAGAATGTCACAGGCAAGATAAAAGGAGAGTTTGTCTTTTCATCTATACTGTGAGGTGCTCTTGACGTTCTGCAAGACAGTGTGCTCGCAAACAGGCTGACACACGCACATCTCTAACCTGTTTACTTCCTTGAAAAAGATGTAGAATTAGAAGGAAAGCTACAGATTAAATGAAGCGTTTGAAAGCAAAGAAAGAGATCTTTCACTGAAAATCTGTTTTTGCATGAAGAATTGAGTCTGATGCTGTATTAGCTCTCAACACTAAAAGGACTTAGTTGTGGCTGACTGTCTGGATAATTCATATGATTTTACAACTGCCCTTTTTATAGGTTTGAGACATGTTACATGATGCAATGAATCTTTCCCACTATCCACTTTTAGCTCAATGGATAAAAAGCATTAGTGTGGCTTATAAAAATGAAGTGCTTTAAGGAATAAGTGAAGGAGCACATAGAGTATGATCTAGGCCACAGTATTAAAAAGAAGGAAACAGTAAAGGCCCCAGCTTTTAGTTCAATGAATAATTAAAAAGGTGCTTTATTGGTTTATGCTGCTTAACACGCTGTGGAAAACAAAGATAAGCTGTTCTCAGGTGAGACATGATGGTAGCAGACTAGCAAAAGCAAATTGAAAAAATAGTTGAGAGGGTAATTTTGCTTTAGCAAATTGAAAGGTTCTTAATAGTGTTTGCCACTTACACTTTATAAAGCAGCCAATGAAGGACTGTTTATGATTTGACTAAGAAAATGACCAAATTTATACATTTAAGGATTTTTGCTGTTCAGAGAAATTCTATCCTCCTCGCCAAATAAGAAACATTATCATATTTCTCTATCAAAAGATGTTACCTCAGAGTTATACTTGTTTCCTGGAATCAATGTTTATCGTGAAGCTAATCTGCTTGTTTACAGTGGAAATGAAATGGAATCATTCCATATTCAGTTCTTTCTTTATTGTAATTTACATTATAAAAGGATAAGTGAGGAATAACAGTAACTTTCTTAGAACCTATCAGAACCAGTAGCCATCCATACCTGTCTCTGGTTTCCACCTCTGCAGGTTCATCCGTGCTGTTTATCACATCTTCCTGGCCAGATTTTGTTTGCTCTTTCCTCATTGCACTGGGAGAGGAAATGTTCTTTGGAGACTCCTCGCTGACCTGGAGGCCCTGGATGGTGTTTGGTTGATGATGCCAAGATTGATGACCTGTCCTGACATAGACTGGAGTTGGCCCAGGTGTTTGGGACATGACACTGTGGACTGGGCTACTGGTCTTTCGTAATCCTCCAATGCCCCTCTCCCGCGAATGGCTCTTTAGCCGTCCCTGAACGGGAGTTCCTCTGTGGTCCAGGCCATCCTGCTGGATGTAGCCTCCAACACTGCCACCTCCACCACCACTACCTGCAGAACCTTGAGACGAATGGCTGAACCAGCGCCAACGGAGCCTTAGGATCTGTTTCACATCAAACTCCTTTTTCCCTGACACAGACATCCTCCTCCTCTTCTGGGTTTGGAGATGCAGGCAGTGGTATGCTGGGTCCCAAAAAACATGGAGAGCAAAGAAGAGAAGAGCCTTGCTTTCAGTTTGCACTGATTTCAGTGAGCCTCTTCTGTTCCGTTACAGTCTCACTACTATCATGACCACCTCCTCCTCGTAAAGCACCGCCGTTGTTCTTTTTTTGCAAGGATGGAAAGCTGCTCTCCGCAGCTTTTGTTCCTTTGCCTGAGACTATAACCCTCCCTCAAACTCTCCCTCCTGTCTTTCTCTTTCTCTCCTCCCCTCCTGTGCTGCTGCTGTTTCTGTTTGCTGCTGCTGTGCAGCTGGAGCTAAGATAATGTACATGCATGATCTACCCTCCCTCCCCTTTGCCTCCTCTTTTCCCTTCCTCCCTCTCTCTCTCACTCTGCTTGTCTTTCCTGTGCATACATTAACACATACTGCGCACTCTTCATCAAACAGATATTCAGGAATTTTACTGAGAATAACTCTCAAGCACTTTCCTAGACCACTGTAATTCTGCTATGCGTAGGTAGCTAAATGTTTCTATTTATCTGACTGTGAACGTGACTGAGTGCTCCGGCTTCTTAAAGGAGGTAGACTATCATGGAGCCTGGATAATGAAGTCACACCATAACAAAGTATAGTGCTGCCTGTTTAAGAAGTGACCAAGGGAAAACCCTGAGAGCAAGAAATGTTTGAGAATAGATTGTAATCAATATGAAATCATGGTTGTCATGATCTTTGGATATCAGGATGTTTCCTCGCTCATACTTTTCAGTTTTTTTTCCTCACTTATTTCTTGTCATCTATTTCCTGTTCATTGTAAACTAATTTCTGTTAGATCTCCTTTAGATTTTAGTGCATTTGTATTTCTCACCAGCTCTATAAATGTCCTTTTTCTCAGTCTCCTAATGTATCTATTTTACCAGTTGCTTTAGATTATCTCCTGATGGACACTCTTGTATCAAATCCATTTTCCACTTCATTAATATTCCGTTCATTAATATATATATATGCTCACCAGTTCATGTGGCTCCCAACTGGATCTCTATTTAACTGACATTCTTTTATCCATTTCAATGCCTGTCACTTCCTTGTCATAAAACCTGTTTCTCCATGTATGCTTCAAATCTTTCTGCACTGAGCCGTTAGTTTTTTCTTCTTTTAGTTTTTAGCTTATCCTTTACTTAATCTCTCTGTCTCTGGTTTTATGTGAATTTGGATCCTATTGCAAACTAAACATGACAATGTTTTGGTATTGCTGGAGGTTCTATTTTGCAGATTATGTTATTGATATTAAGGATGTCTGCCCTAACATTTCTAGTCATGTACAGTAACAAAATATGGGTAATAATTTCAAAATTAATACATACAGGCAGAACCTGTATGTGAGATGGCACTGTTAAAGTGCTTTGCAATATCACTGTCTTAAGAGGTGCCAGAGTGTTAAATAGAAGAAAGTACAATGTACATGTTTTTCATTTGGTATGTAAACAGAGCAATAAAAGTTATATCGATAAAAAAAATGATATAACGGAATCAATTAACTACAATCTGTACATATATTGCAATTACACACGGGTTAAAATGGTGTGATTTTCCCCTAATTCCATCAGTAAAGAGTATGTTCTTTCAAACTCACAACATGGAAAACACACCTTCTGCTTAAAAACACGAGAGAAAAGGATCACTTTGTTGGAGCACCATTGTTAGAGTCAAATGATTTCCCTCACACCCTACATTCTGCCATTGTTGTTCTTGAAATCTTAGTCCTCTGTGGGTTTTAAAATGGTTGGCAGCTTTATTGTTATGCTCATGCACATTAATATCTACTGAGTTTAAGTCATACCATAAATGTGTCTGCGCTTCCCAATGAGAAAGATTCAATTTTTAAAGTTAACACAACAGCAGAGACTAGGCTATTGTCAAACCATTACACACTGGGACCTGTTCTTAAGTTGAGCCATTGTCAGAGGAAACATGTAGAAAGGAGCCTGTGAAACAATGTTATGTAAACAAATGGTAGAAATGCAACTATCTCTGCTGTTTTCACCTAGAAAAAGTCATGAAACTGGATTTTCAGGAGACAGCAAAAGGGCTAATAATAATATAAAAGAAGTTAGAAGAAATTACACAGAAAAATGGAAATTGTACCAAAAAAACTTGTAGCAGAGGGGTTTTGTTAATGGCTACAGCAGCTTTATCTGGATATTTTGACAATATTTGCCTATCCATTAAACCTAAAGAATTGAGGCAGGAACCATTTCAAGCCTTGTCACATCCAGAAGCCAATTGTGGACCCACCCTCTCCTTCATCCCAGCAATCTGTTTGCTGATTTAGCAGCTCTGTAGCATGACTTTAATGTGTCTGGATCCGAAGATAGCATCAGCCGGATACCTGAAATGTGATTCTTACAGAAGCTTTGATCTGATTCTTTCTGTGTGCATGTATGCACCCAGAAAACTGTGAGATGTGGTTTCTTTGAAAAAATCACAAACTTATACCATCAAAGGAAAAGAAAAATGAATTTCCCACCAGCACATATCTACGCAGTATGCCCGTCACACATCAAACAGAATCCCATGGGAAGAACATCTTAATGTGAGGTAGCCATGCAGAAAAGATATTCTCTTTCAGCCCCTTACTTGAAAGCCCCATCACTTACAAGTAAAAGACTACACATTGATAAACATTCACAGTCGATAATCTGCCTCTTTTAGGCAGAGCATCAGAAAACTATGTCTATGTCTTTTTGACATTTATCCACAGTTTTTAACTTATTAGACTCTCAGTTCCGAAGTGAAAAGCAAAGAGAAAACTGTGCACGGTTCACTTAACATGTGGAAAAATATCTTAATTAAAAGATTAAAAAGATATAAGCCTTTCCGTGTAAAAACAGTGGAATTCTAAAAAAAAATCTAGATTTAAGTTTGAATCTTAAAAGTCCTACTTTTTCAGAGGATTATATTGATTGGGTATCATTTGATTATTTAGATTTATGATAAAACAGCTATGATAAACTTTGAATGAATATGGTAAATGGTTAAAATATAAACATAAGTTTTGAAATGCATATTATAGTATGTACTACTTGATTTTCTATAGCTGTTTAATCAATATGCCATCAATTTTTGACAAGTTTGGGCAATCATTGAGACATTTATTCATGTAATCAAATATTTTTACATTATTATTAATATTATATTAATATTTTTATAATATTCTAATATTATTACCAGGCACATTGGGTGTGCCTGGTAAATGCTGGTAATATCAGCCGATATATTTTGCTCAGAAAGAAATTTGGTGATATTGAACATCACTAACTCTAATGCACTATACTGATTTCACATTCACAATGCCTTTATCAGTGTTGCCATATTAGTCCACATAGCCTTGCAACTTTAAGATGTTTCCTTTATTTGACAAATCTAAATAAAACAAAAAAGTTTAATGTGTTGCTGATGGATATTGGATCCAGTCTAACTGAATTTAGACAGATAAAATATAATGCTGATCTTCATTCAAAGCATAGTCAGAAATATTTTTCTAAATCTGGAAGGTAAAGATAAATATTAAAAAACTCCAATGCTTAGTAAAACAAAAACCTCACCAGTAATAATTCCAACACATAGAACTACCAGCACTTAAATAATATATAAACATATTAAAAAATCACAGTTGAACACTCAAACACTCTACAAGTCAAACTGTCTGTTCTATCTTAAAAAGTAAATTTTAGGAACATGACTTTACATATAGTAAAAAGCTGTTACTCTGTAACCTCTTCAATTTTTTCAAGTCAAGGACACCATCTGCCTGCTCCACACATAACAGATGTGGTGCAAGATGTCAGCATGGTTTGTTACACCACATTATCATTCAACATCTGCCTCCCAGTGAACATACCTTTGTGCCCTGATATATATTCCTGGAGCATGAAAGACAGGTAGATGAGCTTTGGTTGCAACATGAGCCATACATATTACTGCAAAAGAATAAATTAAAAGGCAGCATGATTGCAAAATCCATGCCTTGCCATTACTGAAATACATTTTGGAATGTATTCCACTGTCAATTTTTCAATAGATATCATTCTTTATTTCTAAACGGTTTACCCTTTGTAATGTGCTGAAAATGTATGAAATATATGAATGTTTTCTCCTTAAACCTCAGTCACAATAACACAATCCTTACATGAAAACCGACTAAATAATTTTTGGGACAATGAAAGGTGGTTTTATCCAGGGCAATGATTAACAAAGAAGCCACAGCTCTATGCATAAAATAAAAAACCCCCAACACCAAAGTGCCTGTATATAATATTTACTAACAACCATAAAGTATGTGCACAGATAATTCATGATCTAAATATTCCATTAGGCAAACATTTAATTATCTTGTAAAACATCTTAATAGAGTGCTGTACACTTTAAAAGGAATGCAGTTATCTGCACAAAAAAGAAGCAGTATTTTTGAGTTGTCTTAAATTATGTACTAAGAGACAACGGTATCTTCTGGATCAATAGCAGTAAAACATCTTGGTAAAGTAACAACCATACATCAGCAAGAATTTATGCTGTGATTAAAGAAGAAATAAATGAATTAAAACCCAAAGGCACATTGGTAACTGCTTTTCAAAAACAGTCAATCTTGGGTAACTGCTTGTCTTTTTTTTTTTTTTGGTTACAAACGATAACCATAACATAGTTAGTATATATTGAAATAATTAAGAGTATTAAAATCACATTTGGTAACCTCTCTTCTTACCTGCAAAACCGCCTTGTTCTTTTCAGTTTTCAGAGAATGAAAGTAGCTGCAAAAAAACAAGTGGGATTTTTGAGTTTTTTCCAACTCTTTCTCGTCCCATGTCCCTCCTTCACTAAAAACATGTTTGTCTTCAGCAGAAAGGAAAGGGGCAGCTTCCTCTTTTGAAGGAAACTCCTGTTAGTTTCCTTCCTTAGCACTGGAAAAACAATCCCATTCAACGAACCAGGAACTCTGGAAACACATCCTGTGTCCAAGGTAAAACACAGCTTTCACAAAGAATTATCCAGCCAGCACTACTGTAACCATGACTTTGAATTGCTGCTTGTTAGAAACATCAGAAATGAAACCAGAACACAACTGAATTATTATACAGTGGAAAAAAAGGTAGAACATAACTATGTTACCATAATCACTTAATGTGTCAGTGAACATGTGTTGTATGTGATGTTTTTGTTTTTTTAAGCATATATATCATCCATATATGCTTTCTAAAAATGTCCTAACAATTTCCACAGTAGCTGTTACGAGCAATGATTTGGAAGAATCGTTTTCAATCACTGTTATTATTATTCTCATTATTATTATGGAATATTAAACGGGAAAAAATAAATATATGAATAAATAGATAAATGTGAATGTACGATGAAATAAATAAATATAACATAAAGTAAATAAATGTACAATACATTTAAAAAGCTGAATAAATCTTTTTTTTTATTTTACATATTATTATATAGTCAAATATATCTTTAAATTATGAAAAGGACAATTAAATGACTAACTGTAGTGTTAGATGATTAAGTATGCATTCTTTGAAAATTTAATTTTAGAAATAAATTTGACCAAATATACATTTTTAAATATAGGCTATACATCTTAAGGAGCCTATTTCAGCTATCGTTTTTAAAATTACTTAGGAGGAAATAGACAGTTACATTTCTGACCAAATCAGGGATGTAGAGGCTATAGAGGCTAAGCAAAAGTTTTTTGTGATTACATCACCAGATGTTGTAGTCGTAGTATTTACTGTGAAAATATTGACCTCAGTTACAGATGTCAAAGCCTCTATAAGAACCGCTTAAATTACCCCACTGAATCAATTGGTGAAGTTAATGGTTAAATTCTTTTATAATGAGTCCTCTCCATGGAAGCAATAAAATAAATACAGTGGAATACATAGACATTTATTTATATAATGTTATCACTTAAATGCCATAGATAATTGTTGAATGTCACATGTAAATGTGCTTCTTATTATTTTACAATGCATTTAATTATCTAATTATGTAATAAACATTAAACATGATGACTGTTGGAGTCTAGGAGTCTCTCCTATGTTTATTCTAAAGTTCTCAAGACCATACACCATCAGACGTCTGGGAGCATAGTTGGTTGGACTCCTGCTGATCACATGCACCTGTTCTTCACTAAGTATCTGCCTATTTAAGAGGTTGGCGGCGAGCTCTTTGATGCCAGAGTGCTAACCCCAGTGGTAACATCAAGCTCTTATGAGTCCTTGCTTGCTTCTGTGTTTCCACAGATCCTAATCTTTTTCTCACCTCGTTCTTTTCAGGTTTTTGATGCTCCTCTGAATTCCACTCCAGAATAGATGTTCCACTAACTGCAACTATATACAAATTTTCCATGTACACCATGTTTCTAGCCATGAAACTGTGATTACCATTTTGTAAGTGAAGCCTAAATATATAAGGAATAAATGAATCATCATCAAATAAATCATCAACCACTCACTTCCTGCTCATCTGCCCCGCTCGACCCACCTCCTCCCCATCTTCACCTTCATCTTGATAGACATGCTACCAGCTCTCTCTTGATTCCTTCATCCCAAAGCTCTGCTCTGCCACCAGTATCCGGACCCAGGGGGAAGACTACCCAGACCTTCGCCGGAACCGATCATCTGCCCCTGGTGATCCTCAGCTCATAAGTCTTCTGCCAGGTTCAAGCGCCAAAGAAGCATATCATTAAATCCTTTAAGTGCTATCTTTCTCTGTGTGAGTCTATCCAGATTGAAATGATAATCATAGACGGGTCAGTGAAATGCATTTTATTTTTGTATTTTTCCACGAGTCAGTTCCTCGCTGTGTTCAGCAGCTTATGTATTGTGAGGCTACCAGCAGTTAAATATAAAAATATGGTGGACGATGGGTGCAAATGCGCACAGCACCCCTTCCCCCCTAACATTCTGACTGTAGTAGGTTACCCCCTCTCTTACAATAGTTTTCTTCTCACTTCCAACCACAAGCCTCTGAAACGACAGTAACAGACGGATAAATATTTCCCAGATTGTTATGTCCAAAACTTGATCGGTATAGGACTAGGTATCCGACTAGGGATTTTTTTTATAAAAAAGTTCAACTACTCTACATTTTTTAGTGTCTAGAAAAGCTTGGCTAACCTATGTATGCTAATTTATCCAGAGCCCGTTAGTGGATGTAGGATGGAGAACCAATTCTGACTTACCTTCTCAAGATTTCGACTTACGTTTGAAAAATCCCGCATTTCTCTTTTGGGTGACAAAGCTGTTTAGCTTCTGCAATGCCGATAATAGTGGTCAAGTTTAAAGGAGAGGTATGAAGGACTGTCTGGGGATGTCCCAGGTGGGTATATTATGCTAAGAGACAAGAAGCTGAAGTTGGGTTCTGATTATATCTTCCAATTTGGGAAATGCCTAAAGGGTGATTGCACCTATTTTTTTTCCACTATCTTCAGTATCCTTTATCGACTCCAGTTAAACTACAACACCTAGACTTTACAAATCTGCACTAGATTATTCAAATCGGTTCTCCATCCGTTCCTCTAAGCTTATCTCCAATACCCTTTGAGATGAGTTACCTTCCCTTTATCGTATGCAAAACATTCCATCATCCTGTACTGAACATTCAAAATAATATCTCCCTCCAGAAGAATCAGTTGCAGTGGCTTTTCCTCGCTGCCGATCCAGTTCAAGAATCTCCTCACAGTAAACTTTTCTCTTTTCATCTGGGTTGAACTTTGGTCTTCAGTACTAAGTCCTTCAAAAATATTCTGGCCCCTATGGACCCATCACCAGACCAGCAGTGGCAAGCTGGGGTGGAGCACCCCATTAGTCAACTCAAAGCCAGAGTTAGTGAAATCCTGGAGCACCTCCGTAAACAGCCCCCTCAAGAAACTTCCCTTCCGCAAACAATGGCTGACATCACTGTTCACTCTGTGCCGTTTCTTCTTCAGGCGAGAGCCGTATCTTTCACCCCCTAAACTGCTTAACTGTTTTAAAACCCTACAATAGTAACAGTCTGCCTGGTACTTTTTCTCTTTATTTATCAATAAATCTGTCAAAAAAATCTCAAAAGAAGCTGCCATTTTTATATGCTGTAAAAAACTTGCATTGTGTAAAATAACAAAAAAACAAATAGCCTAACAGATTTAAATTTTCAGCAATTTTTTTCTTTATAAACACCAAATATGTCCAGATCCAAAAATTTTGAGAAGAATTTATTTAAACTATAATGCATATTCACAGGGAGTTTTGTTTTCCTGGATCATTTCATTTAATTATTACTGCTTGATAGAGTCCAGTAATGACCAAGCATTTTTATACACCATGGTGTTGAAAGCAGCTTCTGTCCAATTGAAGGAAGAGACAAACTCCACACTCCTCACACATCTCAGGGGTGCTCCTTTTGTATAGGGGAGCACTGCTTCCTTCCCTGGCTTGCTCTCTGCCTTTTTTCACATTTTTTCTCTTCAAAACTGACACAAACTGTACAATACTCTGCTATGTTATGGCTGAAACACCCCTAAAACACTCCTGATCATCCAGCCATTCACTCCCAATCTGTGGGAGTGGTCATCCAGTTTCTGTATGTTCAGTAAAAGATCTGGCTCAGTAGAGGTTAGGGTAACTCTGCTGAGCCGAATTTGGAGACCTCCTTCCGCAAGATTAACTTTTCCCACTTGTCTCTTTTGTAGTTCTGTTTCTCATCATATTAAGGTTTTCATAGACTCTGAAGCTGAGACGGGGTTCGTAGATTAGAAGTTCGCTCATGATATGGGTATTCAGCTTCTCGACGCTCCTTCTCCTTATAATCATCTAGGTCTGGACGGTCGACAATTGAATAAGCCATTCTAGTCTTGGAGGAGGTGAGGTTGTCCATGGGAGGGAACCACAATGAACATTTGACTTTTTTAGTTATCCAATCATCCAAATTTCCAGCAGTTTTAGGAGAGGCCTGGCTCAGAAGACATAACCCCAGAACTGACTGGCAGTTTGGAGATAACTGAGTGGTCTTCTTCGTGTCTATCTCCTATCTGACTATGGCTAGTATTTGTTTTTCCTCTGCCAAGAGAACTTGGAGACTTTTCCAGACCTGTCTAGGGTCCCCATGGACTATTATGACCTAAAAGAAGTCTTCAACAAGTCTAGAGCTACTTCTCTTCCTCCTCATCAACCTTAAAAGTGCTCCATCGATCCGCTTCCTGGAACCACTGTGTCTAGCGGTCGTATCTACTCTCTGTCCCTGCCAGAATCCAAAGCCATGCAAACCTGCATTCAGCAATCCCTTCAGATAGACATCATCTGACCCTCTTCATCTCCCGCTGGTGCAGGATTCTTCTTTGTCGGGAAGAGGGATGGCTCGCTCCGTCCATGCATCAATAACTGTGGTCTCAATGCCATCACAATCAAAATCGTTACCCTCTTCTTCTCATGAACTCTGCCTTCGATAAACTATGAGGAGCCAGAATCTTCTCTAAACTGGAGCTGTGCAACGCCTATCACTTAGTCCGATCTATCCTTCGGAGACTTCTGCAGAACTATCTGTTTGTTAAGGCTAAAAAATGTGATTTCCACTAACATCTCTTTTCTAGGTTTCATCATCGCTCCAGATCAGATCTCCAGTGTGTTATTAACATTGTGGTTTAATATGTACACGTACGTAAATTGCCAACTTTAAGTTAGCAAATTCTCTTGCAATTTCAAGTTTTTCTATAACCCATTCTCATTTAAAAAAATCACCTGCACCATGGGATTTAGAAGAAAAAAAAATGCTACAGAGCAGAGTGAGGATGCATTCTGCAGTCAGAAAAGCAGTAAAATACACAAGTAAACTTTTCTCCAACTGTACTTTGTTTTATTTTTTTAAATAATCATTTTTCATTTTCTCCTGTTCTAATCCAATGACGCGGGTCGTGGTGGGGCGGTGCTTATCTCAGTTTGAAGCCTTCAGTTCGTATTGATAATTAAAATTATTACTCTAAAGTACAGTAATTATTTAAAAAAAATTTATACAGTACTTTTATTTGTTACACAAATACTTGGGCCCATAAAAAGTTTTTTTTCTTTGGTTTCAATGTATGATGGGGTATTTCATTGTATAATAATTGTAAAAAACAAAAAAAAAGGTTGCTACTTCACAAATTTCACCTATTAAGGGCTCTTGTTGGAATTTAACCTTCGCCAAAAACGAGGGTTCACTGTATTCAAAAACTAGTGCAGCAGTGATGCCTTGTCAAATGATGACATCATCAACCAAAATAAAAACTTATCCTAACGACAGTTTTACCCGCACAAATCTGTATTAATGTAGCACCCAAAAAGTAGACCAATTTGGTTCAAGTTGGTGCTTAATGGGGGAATGGTTGACCTCTGGATGACCTGAAAAAATTATTTTATATCTCTGAAACAAAAGTAGCTCAAATAATAATTTTAACAGCACAAACCCATACTAATGAAGCACTACCCATTCAGTCTATTTACCCAGTTTTTTTTTCATCTGGGTGGGGTGTCAGCTTCACACAGCTCAAGCTCCCCCATTTGAGGACGTGGTTCACAGTGAAGCCACAGTGACAATATTTCTGTGGCCCAAGCAACTAGTCCTCTAGCTGCCTGGGCCACAGAAATATTGTTTGGCTATTATGTGCAATGGCTGTTTGTGGATGATTAGCAGAATTATTCATTCATAATTTTTAACTTATTGTTTTCATTTACCCCCACATGCTTATATAAACATGCAATGGTGTGCCCTGCAACAATGATGGAATTTACAGCAGGCTTCTAAACAAGGTCCTTTTCTGACTGCCAGTGTAATAGAAGTGGACTAAAAATGACTGCTGCTCTTAGCTGTTCAATAGGCGGTAATAACACCGACTGAATCAGATATACATAATCCACACAGCCTATGGCCAGCAACATTTCTTGTTAATGTAGTTTCATTTCTACTAACTCCTCTCTCCATTTTCTTTTATCGTTAACTGAGAATGGCTGAATTTTTCTTTTCTTTTGCCTACAAGCCGGGCTGACTATTGGAATTGCATCCATAACTGATTGCCTATAGTGCCAACTACTGAGGGGTCCACTACTACAACAAAAACACATCATAATTACTAAATACATAGATCTAAGTTGGTGATTGCATTGATGTTTGTGATTCCCTTTTTATTTGCCCTTTTTTGAGAATACAATGTCAAAAAATCTAAACTGCATCCCCAGTCTCTATGACCCTGTGTTGCCTCATTCTGATGGACCTTCCACCACTGTCATTCAGTTGTGTTGAGAAGGAAAACTGAACCCGCCTACCTATATAATATAACCTAATTTCAGAATTTGTTAAAATTTAGTGTTTGGTAGAATTTGCAGAGAGGCTCAAAGATGATAATATTTCTAACAGGTTCTGTGACGCTTCAGCTGAATATTGGGAGCAGGTTGGGTTGTTATTCCAAGCTGAAGGTAGCAAGTGATTTGCATTCTGGTAAATATTTAGTCATCCAAGAATGAAATGGATTTCTCATGTAAATAGGCCACAAAAATATCATAGCAGGTCAATTTTACTCCATTATCTGGTATGGTTGAAGTAAAATGTCAGAAAAAAGAGAAACGAGAAACATCCTGCAGCCGAGGTCATATAGGGAACCGTTTCTGCTTTACGTTCCTCTTTTTACCATGGCTAATGGCCGCCAATTCTCAGCTGAAGCTACATAAGTAGCCAAAAAATCCCTCTGGAAAAGAGTCTGGGCTCGCTGGCCCAAGTCAGACTGAATCTTTCTATGATTCAGAAAGCTAAAAGTAGTGTTTTTCCTGCAATTCAAATCAAGTGGAATGCAGTGTTTGTTGACCAGTCTGTTAAAACAGACATCTAGCCAGCTCTGGTCGATCCACTGAACAGCCGGGCCCAATCTCTGTATTCCAGAGGAGCCATGAAACACTGCTTAGCCAAAATGTGAACTGTGAAGAGGACTGCCTGTAGCTGCTGTCCTGCCCACCTAGGAGCAACAGCTAACGGCTAACTGCCATATAAACAAGGAGAGGTCTGGTGGTTAAGCTGGATCTGAATCGGACTGAGCCTGACCAAACCAAAGGGTCCTTCCTCCCTACACCGAACCAACAGTAAAATTAATCAATCACCTCTTTCCTTCTGATGCTTAATAATCCTCTGCTTGGGTGGAAAATAAGGTAGATGTTTTTGTTTGTTTGTGTTTACCTGAAATAAGGTTTCTGTTTCCAACTATGATGCTGTTGAAACAAAAGTGACCAACTGAATGCTACAGTGGACTGGCTAGAATCTGTAGCTCCAAGCTACCTCATGTTGTGAGCTAACATTTCTTCGTTTCAGCTAGAACTAACCAAACCAGAACTGCTGGCACCAGCTAAGCTAACCCATTCTTGAGACACTTCCTTGGTTGATGATTAACAACTCTGCTGATAGCCATAGTCTAAATTGGTGAAAGGTACCTGGATTTTAACAGCCATTCCTGGAGCCCACCTTGATAAAAGGATGACCTAAGAAGGCTAAGAACCCTGGTATAAAGCAGGTCACTGTTATAATTATTTAACTAATGATCATTTATTGATTTTACCCTCGTTTTTGAATTACCTATTAATTAGCTACTACTTCAAGTTCTAGTTATTTAATATATCTTTAATATACCCCATCTTTAACAAGCCCGTAAACATGCAAAAAAATGCTATGATAATCTTTCCAGAATGGATCAGAAAAGGAATTAAATTATTGAAACATTTATTTGAAGGGAACAATTTTATCCATTTCTGCTGCTTAATTTCAAAGTGTGGGATTTTGAAAAACAAATTTCTAGAACAGGTCTACGCATCCCAACAAATGTAGTGAATTTACTAAGCCTTAATCCTCCAAAATTACTGTCCAAAATATATAAGGGTTTATCTAAAATAGATGAGTCTATATTACTTCCCACTGGAAAATAAGAAATTGATTTATCAGTTAGGTTAGAGCAAAATGTAGGGTCTGAAATCTGTCAGAGAACCTTTAATATGACTAGAAATCCTAATTTACAACTAATTCAATAAAAAATCCCTCATAAAGGATACTATTTGGACCAAGAGATGGGTTTTACACAGTCTGATATCTCCTTGCAATGCTCAAGTATTTGCATTATGGTTATGCACTCATTTTTTTATGTGTGTCATGTTATGCTAATATGATTAGAGTTCTGCTTGTAGATGAAACTTTATTGAAAATTATTTAGGGAGTAAAATCGTACACAAAAAAACACAGAGACGGAAAGGTAGGTGAGAAAGAAAAAGGGAACAAGAACTAAGCGGAGAATGAAAGACATTGAGACAGGAAATAGAGCGTGAAAAGAGAAAAAAATAAAACAAAAAAGCAAAAATAGACAACACAGAAGATATACAGTAACTTCCAGGAGTCTGCTTCCACACCTGTATGAAACAGAGAAAGTAAAGAAAGAACATAACACAAAAAGACAATCAAGGTAAATGTGAAACAAAACAGCAGGTATCCTTTAGATATCCATGAATGCAGAAGCCAAAATCTATGGTGATTACACAATATTATTCTCGGTGGGATAAATCTGTAGTTGCAGCTTAGTGTTTAGCATTAGTGTGTATCCGTGAACACCAGGAACCAAATGTCCATGCTGTTTATGACAAAAATGACCATTTAAATCAACCCATTCTTATGAGTAATTAACAGAGCATGTCAGGTTCTGGGCTTTTCTCAAAAGCCTTCCCCTTCGGCTCCCTGTTGGGGAGTGGTCTGGAGTGGAGCTGCACACCTGAGGCTTGTTGGATCATCA
>JAUZNJ010110169.1:0-20180 GCA_034780135.1 Jordanella pulchra | reverse complement strand
CGAAAACCGCGCAACCCGTGCTGAAACAGGTTCCGGCACCAGAACCGGCACGGAGCCGCTGCAGTGGAAAAGCCCCCCCAGAGTTCCTCCTAGTGGTTCTCCCAGAGTTCCTCCTAGTGGTTCTCCCCTGTGTGACTCCTAGTGGTTCTCCCTGTGTGACTCCTAGTGCTCCTCCCTGTGTGACTCCTAGTGCTCGCTCTAGTGCTCCTTTTGACTCCCCTAGCGTTCCTTTCTGAGCGTCCTAGGGTCCCTCCAGAGCTCCCACTTGTTGGGGCTGCCCCAGAGACTCCCCATCCCCGCCTCCGGGCGGTTCCAGTGACTCTTGGGCCCCGCCTCTGGCGCCACGGACGGCCTCCGGACTGTCTTCAGGGAACTGGTCATCAGCGTGGACGCCCTCCAGATCTCACTATTGCTCTGCCTCCTGATTTTTCGCCCACTCTGTGTGGTTAGTTTTCTGTTTTTCTTGGACTTTGACCCTCCTTCCGTCGTCCCTCGGACCACTTTGTGTTTTTGGACTATTGTCTTTGTGTTTTGGGCGTCTGGAAGCCGCCCGTTAAGGGGTGGGGGGTACTGTCATGATCCGTGGTTTTTTGTGTTATTTTTGAAGCTTCCTGCTGTCTCTGTGCTCTCTGTGTCGTCCAGTCCTCCCCTGATTACCCCCAGGAGTGTCTTGTTTCCCTGATTACCTCCCTGTGCATTTAAACCCTCCTGTGTCTCTTGTTCTTGGTCGGGTCCTCGTCTGGTATTGTCTAAGACGTCTGTGATAGTCTGCAACTGTCTGAGTTTGTTCTGTGCTCACTGCCTCTCGTATGTCCAGTTGCTACCGGTGTTTAAACCCCTGGGATTCTGTTTAAGCCGTGCTGCCTGGTCTGAGGACTTTCTGTTTGCTGTACAGTTTGGATTTTTCGTCATTAAAACCCTCATTTTCACCGCATCCTAGTTCCTGCCTCTGCCTCACCACCTCCACCACAACCGCTTCATGACAGATAATTAACTTTTCTAAGCCCTGTGCTTAATTCTAGACTCAAGCCTGTTACGGTATATTTCTTTTCTACAATATTATTTCTAAATGTTTTTTTCCTTGTAAACATTATTGTACTAACCTAATAGTTTGTTGTCTTCAGTTTAAAAACATAGGAACCATCTCTACTGACTTTTTTCCAGGAAATACATTTCTGACTTTCTCATCATATAATAAGCTTCTGCAAACCAATAACTTCAATTGTTTAAAACATGACAACTCCTACAGGTGCTTCTTTTTTATCTGATTTTTCCCGATTACGAACTGATTCTTATTCTAGACAGAGAGCAAGATTGCTGAAAAATATGTCACTATTGACTGCCAGAGGTAGAAACTGTGGTATGTATGAGGAGGTAAGTAAAGAAAAGGCTTAAAATGCAACCAGTAGAGTTGCAGTTTGAAAGAAAATGTAATTTTTAATAATTAATCACTGCAAATATGCAAGTTATTAATCATCTTTTTCTCCTGTGATTATTTCAGTTCCCTCTGGCTCCTCTCAGTTTCTTTATTCACACACTGATTATACAGCCTAAGCTTAGTTTTTATTCCTGACAATAATCAGGAGCCTAATAAATGAAAAAAGGTTTCCAAGAAATTGTATTCTTTAGTTATGTTCATCAGTTTTAGTCTGATTATGTGTCGGAAATGTATAGAAAATGGGGGAAAAGTCTCAAGGCCTTTGGCATCAACATTAACAGCTGAAACTTCAGAAGATAACTCCATTCTCATCTCTGGGAGGTCTGGCATCCTCAGAGACCCTGAATCTGATTAAGAGACTAAATTTATAACTTTGGCCTGGATAGAGAAAGGGAATCAATTTTATCATGTTACTTTTCTGGATGGGTTAAATGGCACAAAAATCTGATTGTGTTTTTTTTTAAATAACCTTGTGAAAGAGGGATGTGAGTTAGAACTGAAAGGTTCGACATAGTTTGGCAGCTGAGTTCATTCTGTGTTTTTCTATATGCAAATAGTAAAGCACACTATCACACCACATCCAACCCAGAACTCCCAGTACCTCTGAAATAACTGCTGAATTAATAATAGGAGACCTGTTGAAATCCTAACATATAGAATAGAGTGAAGTGAACTGAAATGTTCATTTGCACATTTGATCACAATCTTTTGCGCCTGAAAAGTTTCAATCATAGCATAACTGCTTGGAAATGTTTGTTATTTTACCCCTACTTTTGTACACTTACAGGTGTCTTTGTTTATTTATAGGAGAATGATTTAGTCCTTCTTTTATTTTCTTCTTTTTTTAACTTTACAAAATAAATGTGGTGACCTCATTTAAAACTGAAGACTTCTGCAGATGCTTGAAATTACCTTCCCTGGGACTTGGACTTTAGAAAAAGATGTTTAGAATAAAAAAACACAATCCAGACAATCACTGGTTTGTCAAGAAGCTTTTCAGAAGCCTTTCCATGTCAGTCTGGAGATGTTATTATTTCTGCTTGTAATTATTATTATCATTTGTCGTGTGTTCACCACCCTCTGCTCTGTTATTTACTGTATGCAGATGCACCTACCACTCTCCCAAACACCCACATTTTACCCATCTGTTACTCTATCTGTGTATTCCTGCCTCTCAGTTATTCCCTGCCAGATTGTCTCCTCCTTGCCCTTACAAGGACCGTTGCAATGATTGTGTGCACCACAAGCCTTCCTGTGTTTCCAGCTGTGAGTAGATTGACTCTGATCAGGTTATCAGTAGTGATGCTAATTTCATAGCCCAGTGAATCAATGTGACACAAATGGACAAAGCTTTACACTATGCTCAAAAACTCTGATACGGTGAATGGAGACATCTGCTGGATAGATTTGAGAACTAAACACATGGGTTTACTAAAGTTCGCTTTGATTCATCGATGAAGAAGTTTGTTCTGTAATAACTGGATTGATAATGATAATATACATAAAGAAAATTGTTGTGAAATTTTTATGTGATAAAAAGCCATTCTGATCCATAACAGCTTTTGAAGGCTTTCTGAGCTAAATGTTTTCTATTTACACATTAAACTATAATACTGTGATTTAACAAGGTGTTAAGTTGAATATAGGAAGTGTACTTCTGCTACTGTGACTGTGCTTATGGTAACTGAAATTGTAAAATTAGAAAAAGATTGTTCTGCAACTTTGTTTTACTTTCCAACAAGTTTTATCAGAAAGAGAGTCATGTCAACTGTACTTTGCTTCAATTTGCTCCTCTTCTGCCTCAATGTCTCTTCAGTTTTGTTGAGGCTGGAGAGACAAATATTATTTTACTCACACACAGTGTACATGTGACTGGGATGAGCTTGAAACACTTATCAGCAACACTTGAGCTTCTAAAATGTAGAAGCTGTGTTGATCAGACGGACTTGATCTAAAAGTAACTAGTTGAGGCACTGCTTGTAGTACTCCACCTGCCTCCAGCCTTCTCAGAGCCATTTGTCATCTCCCTGATCTAAGCCTGATTTCAGTCTGTCAGTCATCCTCCTTCAACAGAAGCATACTACCAATCTGTTTGTGCCTCATCCTACTGCTCTAAGTTCACTTACAGCTGGTTTAGCCATCACCCGCCTGCTTAAAGTCTGCCTCCAGTCTGTTTAGTCATCGTTTACAATCTCAGGTTTGCAATCAATTTATTCAGCCTGTCATCAGCAGGCTCTGCCTTCATCTGCCACATCAAGCCTACTACCAGCCTGCCTGCCTGCTTTCTTTAACACTCAAACTTTCAATAAAGGTTTTAGACACTGATTAAATATCAGGTTCTTTCAGGGGATGCAAAAGCAGGACTGTAGTGTTTCTGCCATTTTAACAGTGGACTGGTGTTGAGTGGGACTGAATCACGCGACCCCACTGCTGATCCTTGTCTTGATCCCCAATTTCAATTCCTCTATTCCTGACCCTTTTTTGGAGGACTATTATGCAGGTCAGATGTTGGACAAGAAGGCCTAGCTCACAGTCTTATTTTACCCTAAAGGGACTCTATCAGGCTGAGACCAATAAAAGTTTTGCACACCAAACTTGCCCAAATAGAGACCTGTTTGGGATGAGGAAGGGGATATTTTTAACCTGTTCCCATGAAGTTGGTAACATGAAATTATCCTTTAAACAAACAGGTAATGTTAAAACATTAGATCATTTTAACTGAACTAAGGCCAACCCCTGAAAAACATCCTTACATCATAATCCACTCTGCTCCTGACATCATTTAGTTAGGGAGGTGTCTTTCCTGGAGGCTGGCACACTCATGTGTTACACCACTGCATCCAAAACTTTGTATAGAACTCACTGATCTAAATAACCTTCTATTGTTTTCAAAATAAAAGCATCACTCTCTATTTATTTCTTATGGCAACTGAATAAAAGACAGAATCCTGTTACCTGCAGAAATACTCAGATGACTCTGCAATCACTGGGTTCATCAAAGATGGACCAGATGCAGCGTACAGAGAACTGGTGAACAGCTTTGTTTCTTGGTGTGGAAACAATCATGTGAGCCTAAATGTCAGCAGAGAACTATGGTCCTTAAAACAGGGAAACCGCTCTGTGGCTGAATTCACTATAGACTTCAGAATAAAGGCGGCCGCATCCGGGTGGAATCAAACAGCGTTAAGAAGTGCCTACTACCATGCCTTAAGGGATGACATAAAGGACGAGTTGGCCACTCGAGACGATTCAACCTCCCTGGACACTCTCATCGAGCTCAGCATCCGACTGGATCATTGGCTTCAAGCCCGGCAGAAGGAAAGGAGCCATAGAAATCCTTCCATCCAGTCCTCTGTTTCTGGAGTTCCGCCCAGGGCGCCATCTCCTCCACGGGCGTCACCAGAACCAGAGCCTATGCAGGTGGGTCATACCAGGTTAACACCGGACGAGCGGCAACGCAGAGTCATAGGACGACTCTGCATTTACTGTGGATCTCCGGGTCACCTTTTAGTTAACTGTCCGACCCGTTTAAACTTCCTGGTCCGCCAATAACCGCGGGGAGGTTGGCGGACCCACCCATTGTTGCAGCCGATTCTCCTCGCCTAACCTTACCAGCGACCATCTGTTTTCAGTCTCAGTCCTGCACCTTCTCCGCTCTTGTCAATTCTGGGTGTGAAAGGAATCTAATCGACCATGTCCTCGTTGAGCAGCTCGGATTAGAGACTGAACCCCTGCCGGTTCCCCTTCATGTCACGGCGCTGGACGGAAGGAAGCTACACCAGATCACCCACCAAACCAAACCGGTTCACCTCATTATCACTGGTAAGCACCATGAAACTGCCTCATTATTTGTTTTTTCCTCTGCACAGCCTCCCATCGTCCTGGGTTACCACTGGGTCAAACTTCATAACCCGCATATTAATTGGAAGGATGAAAACATTCAGTCCTGGTCAGCAGATTGCCACTCCTCCTGTCTTCGATCCGCCGTTCCCCCGGGTTCTTCTTTGGCAGAACCCCTTCAGATAGATCCCTGTGATTTATCCACCATTCCTTCAGAGTATCACGACCTAGCGGAGGTTTTCAGTAAGTCCCAAGCTCTGTCTCTTCCACCTCATCGCCCTTATGACTGCGCCATAGATTTTTTGCCTGGTGCTCCCCTTCCATCCAGTCAACTATACAACCTGTCTCGACCAGAAAGGGAAACCATGGAATCCTACATTAAACATTCTCTGGCGGCTGGCATTATTCGCCCCTCATCTTCTCCGTTAGGAGCGGGGTTTTTCTTCGTGGGGAAGAAGGATTGCTCTCTCAGACCGTGTATCAACTTCAGAGGTCTCAACAACATCACGGGTAAAAAACAAGTATCCTCTACCTCTTCTCTCTTAAGTGTTCGAGCCACTCATTTCACCAAATTGGACCTGAGAAACGCATACCACCTCCTTTGCATCAGGAAGGGAGATGAATGGAAAACGGCATTCAAAACTCCCATTGGTCACTTTGAATACCTGGTCATGCCCTTCGGTCTCTCCAATGCCCCTGCCTGTTTCCAAGCCCTCGTGAATGACGTCTTAAGAGACTTCTTGAATATTTTTGTGTTTGTCTACCTGGATGATATCTTAATTACTCCAAATCCCTGGAGGAACACAAGAGTCATGTCCGTCTAGTCCTACAGAGACTGCTTGAAAATAAACTGTTTGTCAAAGCCGAAAAATGCGAATTCCATAAGTCATCCGTCACCTTTTTGGGTTTCATTTTAGGGAACGGACAGGTCCGGCCGGACGACGTTAAAATCCGCGCAGTACTGGACTGGCCCACTCCTGAGACCTGGAAAAAACTACAGAGATTCCTTGGTTTTGCAAACTTCTAGCGACGATTTATCCGCAACTACAGCCAGACAGCTCTACCTCACACCGCCCTCACTTCCACAGAAGTTCAGTTCCGTTGGACCCCTGAGGCAGATGTTGCTTTCAAGCAGCTTAAATCTCTCTTTGCCAACGCACCCATTCTCATCCAGCCAGATCCCTAGAAACAGTTCATTCTCGAAGTCGACGCATCGGACACAGGAGTTGGCGCCGTTCTCTCACAGGTTTCCACTTCAGACAACAAAACTCACCCATGTGCCTTCTTTTCTCGCAGACTCTCTTCTGCTGAAAGGAACTACGACATCGGAGATCGAGAATTGCTGGCAATAAAACTGGCACTCGAAGAATGGCGTCATTGGCTGGAAGGCGCCGAGCACCCTGTACTGGGCTGGACCGATCATAAAAATCTTGCCTACATTCAGTCAGCCCGCAGACTCAACCCTCATCAGTCCCGATGGTCCTTGTTCTTCTCTCGGTTCAACCTATCCATTTCCTGTCGCCCAGGTTCACGCAACGTCAAGCCCGACGCTCTCTCCCGTGTTTTCTCCTCAGATGACTCTGACAAGACTCCTGCTACCATTCTTCCCCCCAGTTGTACTGTTGCCTCCTTCACCTGGGAGATTGAGGACCTCATCAAGCGAGCCCAATCATCAGAACCGACTCCTCCAGCCTGTCCTCTCGGAAAAACCTATGTTCCATCTTCGACCCGAGCCCGCTTTCTCCACTGGATTCATGATTTGAAGTTCTCCGCTCACCCTGGTATCAGCCGAACCATTGGCCTCATAAACCGTAAGTTTTGGTGGTCTTCCGTGCAAAAAGATGTCTCCGACTTCGTCCATGCCTGCCCGGTCTGCTCAAGAAATAAATCTTCCAACCAGCCACCCTCTAGTCTTTTGCAACCCCTGCCTGTACCGATTTGACCCTGGTCCCATATCTCCATTGATTTTGTCACCGGACTGCCATCTTCAAAAGGTTTCACCACCATACTCACAATAGTTGACCGTTTCTCCAAGGCCTGTCACTTCATCCCTCTCCGCAAGTTACCCTCTGCTTTCCAGACCACTCAGCTCCTCGTGAAACACGTTTTCCGTCTCCATGGCATCCCCCAGGACATCCTATCTGACTGTGGTCCTCAGTTCATCTCTCAGGTGTGGAGGAATTTCTGCTCAGCCCTCGACGCCAAAGTTTCCCTCACCTCAGGCTTCCATCCGCAATCTAATGGACAAACCGAGAGAAGGAACCAGGACCTAGAAACAACCCTCCGGTGCTTCACCTCTTCCAACCCATCCGACTGGTCTCAATTCCTGCCGTGGGTCGAATACGCCCATAACAGCCACGTCTCTGCTGCCACCGGTCTATCCCCGTTTGAAGCTTCCTTGGGTTACCAGCCACCCCTTCTCTCCTCAGATGAAAAAGATATCTCTGTCTCCTCTGTTCGCCACCACATCTGCAGTTGTCAAAAAGTCTGGTCGTCCACCATCCAAAACCTCAACCAAACCGCAGCACTCAATAAACGCATGGCCGACCGTCACAGGAAACCCGCTCCCACATACCACCCCGGACAACAGGTATGGTTATCTTCACAAGACATTCCTCTGAAATCCATGTGTAGAAAACTTTCTCCCCGGTTCATTGGTCCATTTACTATTGAGTCTGTTATTAGCCCATCTACTGTCTGTCTCCAATTACCTGCTTCTCTCCGTGTCCATCCCACATTCAACGTTTCCCAGATCAAGCCCGTCCAGACCAGTGCGCTCAGCCTTCCGGCCGAAGCCCCCCTCCCCCCCGTGACATTGAAGGACATCCTGCATACACCGTTCGCCGGATCGTGGACTCCCGTTGGCGAGGTCGTAGATGGCAATACCTCGTTGACTGGGAGGGTTACGGTCCAGAAGACCACTCATGGGTGCCTGACTCTTTCATTTTGGACCCTTCCCTTATTAGGGAGTACCGAGCATCTTTGCCTTCATGCTCGTCTAGGCCGCCAGGTGGCGACCATTGAGGGGGGGTACTGTCATGATCCGGGTCTGTCAGTCTTGTTTTGTTTTGGTTGTCTCTTTTTTCCTCCACCAGATGGCGACAGAGATAAACAGGTGTGCGGTGTGGCTCCTGGTTCCCAGGTGTTTCCTATCAGCACTCATCATCTCCTGTGTATTTAAGCTGGCTGCAATCTCTAGTCGGGGCCGAGTGTTTGCGATTAGATGGTACCTCTATCTCCTGAGCTACCAAGCTATCTTTGTGCTCTCTCGCCAAACCTAGTTTCTGTGTGAAACTAATCCTTGTGTTTTCTCCTCGTTGCCTTCAGGTTCAGTAAGGAAGTCTGGACGCCGTCTGCTCCTGACTTCACTTCTCTGACTCTCTCCTCATGACGGCGTGGTTTCTACCCACTAGATGCCCGAACTCTCCGACTACTTCCTAGTAGTACTTCTGGACCCTCTTTGCCCACTACGGATTGCAGCACCGCTTCCGGGATCGTCAATCACAATAGAGCCGACCTGTCCGTTTCCCACCGCACACCGCTGTTGCCTCTGGACCCATACTGGATGCAAGACCCCGGACCTTGGTTTACCTCACCCTAAGTCAACCTACTGCTTCCACACAGTAAGACCCGAACAAACACTTCCCAGTGCTCAGTTTTCCCACTGATCTCGAACTTACCAGTACTCTCTGCCTAGTGGTTAACTCGGTTAACCAAACTCTTCCCCTCTGGCCTGATTCACTACCCTGTTCAACTGTTAACAATAAACTGTTCTTATCTTAAAAGTGCTTCTGTTTTGGTGTTCTGTATGTGGGTTCGCCAACTGAAAAGAAAACCCATCAATGCACTTGAAATTGAAATAATAAATAATAATAAAATGATTTTTTTTGTTTTTAAATGTAGATCACCTTATTACATTGGCAAGTTGTCTTACCTGTTCAAAAGAAGAGAAAATACACTTATTTCAAGAAAGCAAATTAATACTTGAAATAGATTTATGCATTGTAGGTATGCACCAATAACCACCATAAGAAATGTAGTAAACACTTAGACAAACTCACCAATTGAACCATGGTTCCACACCAAGTGGCCCTTAAAATGTTCAAATGTGTAAATATTGTGAATCTCTTACTTGCACTTCACTATATATATGTTGGTCTCTCATTTTAAATCCCACGAAAATACAATAAAATTTGTTATATTATCACAAAATGTGACCAAAAAAAATCTAGGAGTGTAAACAGTTTTGCGGTGCGTTTGTTATAAATCTGAAACACCACAAATAAACAACTGGGAGAGGACATTTTTATTATTTTCATTTTTGGTTAATAAACAGTAAAGAGCCATTCCTACTCTGATAAGGAGCCAAGGAAATAGTCATAAAAGCTTACATCCATTTTTCATACTGAATTTATCACATAATCTGCATTATCTCAACCTATGAAACAGATTAAAGCTCACGAGCAGTTCAGTCCAACCGGGGAGGAATTCAACCAAATGCACAGTAACACAGAATTAAGTGATGCATTAACTTGGAAATGTCATGCAAGTAAATACTGCCACAATGAAACCGGAAATATACATATACAGCAGGAGGGTGTAAACCCCAACTGTTAAGAACAACAGGAATATTGTAGCATGCTGCATGGTTTTTTTCACTGTCTCACAGAGCAGCTAGGTTGGGGTCCAGAGAATACACGGAGGCGTCGGGTCGGGGGTCAACAACACTCCAGAGAGAAAGAGAGGATAAAATCAACAAAGAAGTAACAAAACACATAGTTAAATACACCCACGTGTTTCTCTATGCAAGAGACGTGGTTCTGTTTGTTCGCTTCACACAGGCAGCTTTAGTCGTGCAGAGAAACAACAACCCAGATAATATTAAGAGTACAGGTAGGAGTCATGCTTTTCATAAAAAAGAAGAAAGTGGGATTCAAACAGGTAATAAATATACTGTACAGTAGAAAGAGCACAACAAGAGACCGCAGCCATAATAACATCAAGGACCATAACTTTATAATATCGGAGCAGGAAAAGCATCAACTGGAGGGCGCCGCATGTCGGGATGACAGAATAAGGAGCAGTCCGGGTGTTCGGCCGCATGCAGGCCAGCTGAAGACGAGACGCAGGCGTGAAGAGCTTCCTGGTCACAGCTGGCGTTGCACTGTTGCTGCAGGTTAGGGGGGTTAGATGTTACCCTAACTGTCTGCAGGGGTTGGCAGAGAGAGAAGCACAAGGTGGGTGTGCAGAGTGCAGGAGGACAAGCCGCCCAATCCCCAAAACCCCACAAACCCGCCCCCCCCATCCACCTGCACATCTCTCTCAGAGCTGAAGCCTTCTCTCGGATCATCGGCTCCGTTCTCTCTCCTCTGGATGGCTGTGGGAGAGAAAGGCAAACAGTTAGAGGCAGAGCAAGACATCTGTGACTGGGGTGATGATGTCAGAAAACTGCTAAATACATGATTAGTACTCATACAAGCAGTTTAATCAAAGCAGTCTATTCTTCTTTTATGTGCTCTATTGTTTTTTATGCTTCTATAGATTTTCTCCTTCTTACCTGTGGATCTGTTTCTGCGCCTCATGTCAACTTTTTTGACTTTGAGGGAGGAACCAACCCAAGAAAGTAAACTGCCTGTGATTCCATTTCAGGAAATTCAGCCTCTTGAAAAAGTACAGTTTTCTTCCAACATCTTGTGTCTAGAAATGTTAGTGAAGCATCTTTAGACTAATTGCTATTCGCTTCAAAAAATTACAGAAAAACATGAAAAGAGAAGGTTTGGAGGAGCGTAGGACTGAAAGATAAAGCAATAGTGTTTTATGACAGACTGGTCAGACATGTTTCAATAAACACAATCCAAATAAGTTCTTAATCTATGACTCTAAAAATAATTCTGCAAAACAAAATGTCTTTAGTTTCATACTTTACAAGATCAGACTATGAGGAATTGTTTCTATCCAGTCAGAGAGTGAACTGTGCAAAAACTAGATTCCGAAAATAAATGCTTTAAAGAACCTTTAGATTTAATTTCAGGTTTTAGTTCGATGTTAGATGTGACATCAGTTGTATTAACCCGTTGGAGCCTGAAAGGAATTTCAGCTGCACTACCTTTATTTTTTCGACTATTTCACAGTTGCATCATTTCACTAAAGTCATAAACTGCAGATTATATAGGATCTAAAAGATCTTGCTGTGCAAGATTGTCAAGTCAGGAAGATGTTAAAAAAAATCCTTTTATTAACTGATTAAAATGTAGCACAATGTTGAAAAATGGCTGATTTTTCTTTTTAACATAAGGATGAGAACATCTTCATCCCTGAAAGAATGACTGCTGTTCTGCTGAGGAATGTAAACCGAGGAATCCTGGCCTCCCTGTACAAAAATAAAAACCCCTTTAAGTCACATTTTCCACATTATGTTCATGTATTCCATGTTCCATTCCACTTTTGATCACATATTTCTTACATGTGCATCACTAAATAAAATGGATACTTTTTTTTTACGTTTGTCAGAAAACATGACAGACAAATCAGATTAAAATGTACTTGTGAAAATCCCATGTGAAACCCATGTGCCACATGAGAATCACTGTTGGTCCTAATTTGAACTTGAGAAACCAGTTTGGGTTTTTCACTATGAACTGAATGATCCATGATGCAAAAGGTTTCCCTGTGATTCCTAAGATTGAAGAAGCTTCTTGTAGAACAGAAGAAATTCATTTCAGAAGATTTGTTCAACTTTTTTTCTGAAAACACAACAGGGATCTACAACGGATCCTTGGGAGTCACCACATGTGTAGCCGAGGGGGTCATGTTGAAAGACAGATACCTTTTCTCTAAAGAAGGAAAAAAAACAAGGACTGAATAAAATCTTGTTAACCAGAATGAGATCTTGTCTGATGAAACCAAGAAACAAGTTTATAACAATTTAAAAAGCTAAGTTTGGCACTAAAAAAACACAGCTGTTCTAACCAAACATAAAAATGGTGGTGGCAGCACCATGACACACATTTCTGTTGTTTTGTGTAGAAAGAAAGTTTATATCAAGGTTGATGAAATAATACATAAAAGGTTCTAAATAAAAGCCAGTTTTTTTTTTACTTAAAAGCTGATGATAATGGTGTTTTTTAACATCTTTTAGCCACTAGGGGCGCTAGACCTCTAATTTCCAGGTTTTGGGTCAAAACTAAGCACAACTACAAACAGACAAATCAAACAAATTTCCAAATTAATGATTGAAAATGGACCAGATTGTCATGAAGCCCTCGTTAAACTAAATCTACACACATATTTATTTATCCATGGTTACTAAACTAATCGTTTATGGCACTGCATTATATACACATTAAATGGATCGACGATTTGTTCTTTATCTGTAATAGAAAACTATGACATGACTTCAAGAGATGCCTAACTTTATGGTTAATATGCAAAAAATTAAAGGGACGATTTAGTTCAGATGTTCCGCTTCAGAATGTCTCTGCTGCCACCTTCAGGTTTAGAGGGGAAAGTCTTTGTTCTGCAGGTGGTGAATTATGTCGACATGGGAAAATGAATGCCTTCATGTGGTACTTATGGTAAATGCCAAAAACTGACATCAAAGTTGGACATGAACAACCAACTAGGTTGTAATTTTTACTGGAAAACTGGAAAAATTGTATGATACCCAAGTTGCTGAGATGAGGTAAATTTTGACCTTTCAACATGGCTTTTTAACGCTAATTCTGAAATAAAATCTGCAGCGGTCTACGGACAGAAGATGTTCGCCTCATGAGGAATCTTGCCCCGGCAGAGTGGGAAAATCAGGATGTGATTTTGGGATTTAATCAACAGGCTTGAAGCGTCTGTACACTTTATCTCAACCAAAGGGGGAAGACGTTTCAAAGTGATTTATCATGGTGTCCTTTTCTGAGGAGAAGTCTGTGCCCGATCAGAGATCTGTTACCTCATCCCTGCAGCGGTGCAGCAGGGGCTCCCGAGCAGTGGAAATGCACGTTTTGCCACCGGCTGTCCCTGCGGTGCCATACTCTGGTCTCCTCTGATTGGCTGGAGCGGGGACGGCCCTGGCTGTCCACAAACTGCGTCAGGCGGATGTAGGCGATGCAGGCCGCGTCCTCTCCGATCATGTGCACGTGAGGGTTGAGGATGGTGGTGTGGATGGGTTTGCTGTTTTTGGAGAGGACTGAAAAAAAAAAGGAGAAGGACTATGGGGTGAATTTTGTTCCATTATTTTTGCATGAATAGCGCAGGTTTTGTAAATGGAAAGAAAATGCAGAAATAAAACTTTGAAAAAGGTTTTAAAAATAAACAAAACAAAGTTTGAGGGCAACTTTGCCTTTTTCTCAGATGTTTTTATGAATTTTGTTTTCTAAATGTAACTGCCTCCTGATCATTTCTCATGTTTTGATGCTAACGGTTCGGTCACACTGTTTGCCCTGAATGCATCCTCATTTTTTAGGACATTTTGCTGCATCTGCATTGAGACACTCAGCTTCTCTCGCTGCGCATTGAATTTTATTGAAGACGTGATGTGATGTGACTCCGGTCAGATAGAGAGTTTGCAAACTAACTTTGCTAAAAAGTGAGTGGAGGGCTGAGCTGAGGAGGGCAGAGAGAGATTTCAGAAAAATACCCCAAAGCGTCAAACTAAAACTGTTTTATCTGTACATGGATTTTATGAGAAAAAACAGGCTCCCGCTCCTCACTGTATGTATATAAGAAAATTCAAATAACTGTCTTAATTCCCAGCCCTAAGAAAAAATTAATCTGAAAGAAAAATAATAAATTGAACATTTTAAAACTGTGAAATAAATGTTATTTAAAAAAAAACTTATTCAAAAGCTTGGGAAACAGCAAATGATCACATGTATTTTAAATTTCCATTTACAAATCATTATTTGTTTTTTGCTTGCTAAAGTAGACAGAAGAAAATTCAACATCAGGATGTTGATGTTAGAAAAGTATCTGGTGTAAATAGACGTTCAACTCTAATCTTACGATTGTCAAAGTAAAATCTGTGGAAGTCCATCCCCTCTACCAGATTTCCAAGCCCCTCAGGCTCAAATGAGGTAAGGCCGGGGTCACAGATCTTCCTGCAAGAAAACAAGGGTTCAAACTGAAAAACAGCAACATCAGGCATCAATCTTGCTCATAGAAAGTTGCAAACAACATAAATGTCACTTTTCCCTCTAAGATAGGAAACCCCACATCTTATGACAGATACCAACACATGTATGAAAAAACAGAAAAACTGTAATGTATGGAAGCACATTGCACTCATTTGATTTTAAAAAACTGGACATCTTATCTCACAATTACAAAATCCTGATCTCATAACTACAAGTTAAATCTCGTAATTCAGGATCTTGTGATTACGAGGTGTGATTGTTGCTTCGTTATCAATCGCCAGTCTCCGTGTTAGCTACGCTACCTGTATGCTAGCTTAACAACAACATCAACTCGATCATGCATCTCAGCCACGTCAGCGGTTCTGTTGCCATGGTAACAACGTCCCATGGCAACGTGTAACAAAGCCACAGTCGTAAATTGACAAAGTTTTTAATTTACTGATAAACATAAATATGAATTTACTTCGTCGTCGATGTGCAGTTAGTTGTCTTGTAATTACGAGAAAAGCGTCTAGTTTTATTTTATTTTTATCCAGTGAATGCCATATGCTTCTGTAGTATTAATGATTGCTGAAAGAAGATCTTTGGTAAAATCGGTCTAAACTGTACGCTGCCTCTATTAGTGACCAGAAAGGGGTTTCTCTTGCAACTGATTTTTCTTCTGATTTTTACATTACCTTAGACAAGCATTAACCAGATTTGCAATCATTGAGAACCGGGGACCAACGTCATGTTTTAAAAAACATGGTCTTAGTAAAACAATTCATAAGTATAAGAAAGTATTTTCTCCAACAGAGCAACAAAAAGTGGAGCTTTACTGTTTTTTTACAAAATAAAAGTTTTTGACATATGTAAAAAGGATATTGAACAGAGTACGAACTAATGATAGTAACATGTAAAAGAAATCTTAATATGTGAGAGATTAGCGATCACAAGTTCCTTTTGTGGTCAAAAGTTGAATGAAACATGAAATACATGAACAAAATGCTTGATCATATGTGGAAAATGTGAGCCACATGTGAAAGATGAGAGCCACATGGGAAATTCATGGGATTTTCATGTTGAAGATGGGAATTAAATGTAAAAACATTGGGAAATTTAAGGGTTTTTTTGTAAGGGTCATATAAGGCATCTGGACAGAGAGTTGGTGAGATTAGGGTGATGGAAAGGAAGCCTCCAGACCTCAAATACCTGAAGCTCATTGCTCAAACTTAATCATCAAAGTATCATCAAAACATGCAGGACTGATTGTTGTCATGGCAATAATAGATTGCTCCATATGGGTAGGCATATGAATAATATTTTGCATCCTTTTTTAAAAAAAGTAAAATAAAGCATTTTTGCTTTAAATTTTTTGTACTTTTCAAATAGTTTTATTACTTTTTGAGAGACGCTTCTCCCATTTCCTACCAGAAATAACCTTCTAGGCTGAAAGAAAATAAATTCTAATCTAAATGTGCCTGGGGGTATGCATAAGTTTGAGCCAAACCGGGAACAACTATGGTTTTCATCGCATTAATCTTTCCTATGCTATCTTCTATTTTTGCGGACTTGTGGTTCCATCACTGAGGACACATTTAACCGAGCGCTTCCCATCCCTCCCTCAATCTGCCTGGCATTATTCTTAATTATATGGTAAGCAGAAAGGTGGGGGATGGGGGGGATAAAACAATGAATGTAATTACTCTTTAATCTTTTAATACAACACATTTTGTATGTCAATCAGATTAATGGCTGATGGAGAGCTTAAATGCTCACTTTACAGGCTGCATTTTCCTGCTGCTGGATGAACTTTTAAAAGCAGTGAAGGAGGTGAGGAGGGGTAGACTCACGCATAGGCCTCAAAGTCTCCGTTGTTGACGGCTTCAATAAGCTGCTCCGTGATCTTTATGATCTCCTGTTTGCGAGCTGTGGAGAGGAAGGAGAGAAAGAGGGATGTGATTGCTTCCAAAGTGCCGTTCATCATGCAGCCGCAGCTAAGCCAGGGGAACAATCAGAGGCTGAACCAAGCTACAGCAGAGCTGATCGTCCTGCGTGAGAACAGTGATCCTGCTCCGATCTCCTCAGTGAACTTTACACAGAGACCCTACAGCTTACGTACCCCCCATTGTGTCCTGGCACCACGATGCCTTCTACCTCCATTCATCATCCATCATATCTCTGTTGTACACACGGGGCTGATTGAGCTCACAGTGCTATTCTTGTCCCAGGTCTTTGGATGAGATTTACCCTGTCCTTTTCCCGTGGCTTCCTCCCCACACTAACTGAAGGGCTTAACTCACTCAGATTGTCTACTTTCCCCCTCCCTCCCTCCCTCTCTCACCATCTCTCATCCTCTCTCTCTTTCTGCTTTTTCTACCCTTCTCTATCATGAAAGCACCTCTGTACTCCATCTACATGCTCTTCTGTCACTTAGCTGCATGTCACAAAATGAAAAGTCTGGGCAACAGAGACATCAGAGCGTTCCCCCCTTTAATGTGCTTAAAGCAACAATTCAGTTTTAATTGCAACAAAGTCCCATCTAACAAATTCCTACTGCTGGGTCCTTTGTCCATGTTATACAGTAAAACATTTGGCAAGACTAAAATATAGCACAGATGAAAGGATATTTAACTTAAGCTGCTTAGAGTATTAAATAAACAGCAAAGATATAGTTTAATGTATTTTCTAAAAAAAAAAAACTAAGAGAAAGAGAAAAATGAAATACGAAAAACAAAAATAAAACAAAAAAGAACATATGTTTTTCTGTGTATCAAAATAAGGACTTAGTTTTGACTTATCAAACAAATGCGATTTTAAAAGTTCCCATTGGAAAAAGCCATGATTCGCTTCTTTCCCTTTTTTCTCCCAAAACCAGCTGTTACTGCTGTGCTCATTCTACGTGGAGCCTGCTGCACACTTTGGTCCACCCTTTATGACCACAAGGCTATTTATTTATGGAAGTTTTTCACAGTTTTAATTCTAATTCATTTGGAATAGTTTTTACACCCTTAGCTCACATGCTACCCTTAGCTCTGCCTGTCCTTTTGTAACTACAGTGGATACACATTAAAATCATGTAGAAAAAAAACAGGGAGAATTGAACAATTTAATCTAATAAAGTAGAGCAAGAAATTCCAAGAGCCCATATCTCTGTTGTTGTTCCACTTTTAAAATAACTAGACTTGCATCCCGTTGGACAGTGTCTCCTCAGTGAATCACTGGAAGAAAAATGTGTCATCCCATGGTCTTTTCTGTTACTAACAGATGCTTCCTATTTAAGTGTGCCCTGCTGTTAAGTAAGCTTACATTGCACCAGGAGGAACAATGTGTTCTAACTCTCCACCACTCACCAGTTTCTGTTTATTAAAAAAAAAGCTACAGAGACTTGTAATATAAAACCTCACAATGAGGTTATCTGCCTTACAAGCCAACGCTTGACTAAAATACAAAATGTCTCATACATCCCCCAGGTGCTCTACCAGGTTGAGGTTACGACTTTGTAGGGCACTAAAGTTCTCCCACACCAAACTCACTCATTTGTTGATTTATGGTACTTCTGTTTTGAAATCTTATCTACACCAAACCTAACCTAAACCTAAACATATATATCACAAAACAAAATCTCATTCATAACTCTGATATGACATGTAAACATATTTTCAGTATTTTCATATACGCTGCAGTCCGTGGTCGCTGAATGACATTCCAGCATTAGCAATTCGAGGCAAACAGAAAGAGCCGCAGCGCATTGGCTACATGAGTCATAAGGTACAGCACAGACAGGGAGCCTGTGCTCTGCAGTTGCAGAATGTGCTGCTCATTTACTAAGCTTCAACCCTACAAAATGAGCACCTATGTTGACGTGACAACAACCTTAACCGGCTGATTAAAAAACACAAATAGCAACAAACAACCCATTGTAATGAACTGCCTACAATGTCAACAAGGATTATCAGAATTTAATTATTTTTAAGTATTAATTGGGGAGCCTTTAGTCAGTATTTTCAGTGCTAGTTATAAGTTATTAGTTGCTTTACAAATTTATTATTTTACATGTTTTTTATCTTTTAAAAAAGTTATTTCAAAAATGTTTTAAAAAATGGACTTGGCACAATAATGTTCAGAGGTTTGTACAGGCATCTGTTGTGGGTTTTCATGGAAATTTTCTGGAGGCTTTTTATATTGTTTATATCATTATTGGAAATATTGTGGTATAAGTTTTGGCCATATTGTCCAGCCCTCATGTGATCGATTGCAGCCAGGTTAAATCTGGCATTGTATGGCTTGGTGCAGCTGCCTTCATGAAACCTATTTCATGAAGTTCTAACACATTGTTCCCGGGCTATTCTAAGGCTTTATTCACATCAGTAAAGTTGTCGGCTTTGCTCGTCTAGTCTGGATCAGAAACAGACTTTTTTTCCCCACTGTTTTCAGATTCTAGTTTTATCAAGAGGACTCACAACAAAGCCAACCATTGCTCCCATCAGTCAGGGACAGACCAGGACATAAAGAGAAACTACTGCTGGAGTCCTTCATGCAACAAATCTCTTTTGTATATTTATGTTCTTATTATGTGTCCAGAGCAACGCATTGAATCTAAATTTTAAGAAGTTTTTAATTTCTAACTTTGACTGTATCAGAGAATCTGCCCGTCAAGCCAAAAGAAATCAACAACTTAGAAGCAACCGTTTTACTAAGCAACAAACAGTAAATATTTGATAATACTTTTACTTTTAAGTAATAATTCAGCAATCTAGCAAGCCACCAAAAGGGTTTAAGTGTTAGCTTAGCAACCTAGCTTATGAGTCAACCCTGCTGAAAGCAACCCTTTACATCTATTATCTTCCACTCAAGCCAACATGTTCTCTTTTTTAGTCTTTCACATAATAACCTCACAAACATTCTTAACATTCTGAAGGCAAAATGTTAAGAATGAGTTTTATCTGCAATGGTTGCAGCCTAAGATGCAGGCATGTTTTAGTACTTCTGATTGTATGAATGACTCTCTGTCCTGTTGTCCTTCTACTCATGAGAAGAGCTTGATCTTGTCCCTTTGATGCTGAAGAGCTTCAGTGCTCCTTTTTGGTAATCTCCTCGACTGTCCTTTATGAAAGAAAGAGATAATTCTCTCCCATAATCCAAAGCTTGGACGGTCTTACAAATCGGCCTTCAAGTATTTAAAACATACAAGGTCATGATCTGGACTTTGAGCGGCTTACATAAGTTGCTAGGGATGAAATATTTATGTAAATCTGACGATAAACTGATATTGTACAAGATATGCTTTAGTTTGTCTCATGTAAAGCCTCAGGAAATGTGTAGTAAGAACTGATCGGCTACTGTACTCTCCATGCTCTGACCTACATCACAGCTTTGTAAGTGTGCTTGGTTTTCTGTTGTACAGAAGTTATTCCCTCTTTATATGCATCTCTATTAACTTTCATTTTCTTCATAATAACCTTTAAAGATGTGAGAATGGTAATAATAAATTGAACTTTCCAATATTTTCTTGACAAAAGCAGCTTTCTTGACTATTTTGTTATTAAAAGGAAAGTCTTAAATAAAAAAAACAGTTTTTGTCAAATAAAAAGAGCTTAAAATGGAGAAAAGTTTGACTCAGAGAGTCTAACGGGAGGAAATATTATTCAGACAGTCTATTACTTAGAACACAGGTCTCAAAGTGGTTCCAGAAAGGGCCGCGTGGCTGCTGGTTTTCTATCCACCCAAGCAGTAGCACACCAGACTCCATTCACCTCATCAAGTCATCAGGTTAAGACTAGACTGACTTGATGAGA
>JAUZNJ010110158.1:0-20182 GCA_034780135.1 Jordanella pulchra | reverse complement strand
ACATGGGCAAACCCATGTGGGGCCATCGTGGAACCCATGGACAAACCCATATGGGACCCATATATCAGCCCTCCTTTTCCCCACATGGGGCCCACCTAGGCATGCTGGCTGGGTCCTTGCAGACTTTAAATTCCCCTGTGGAGGCAGTTTGTTTGCTTGCTGATCTGATGTCTCTGTGTTATAACGTCGAACAGCAAGCTACAGTTCTAACCTCCTAAATAAACAACATGATTTATAACCAACCCTGGTGCTCCTACATCCCAACCTGATCAGCAACCACCACCTGCATCCAACCGGGCCTCATTATCGGAGACTCATTAAGTAAGAGCTTTTGGGTTGTGTGGACCTTTGTGTTGTGATCTCCCAGGTTTTCTCTTTATGTTTTGTTGTTTCTTGGTCCACTCCTCCCCACCCCTGATAATCATACTCCCCCGGTGTGTCGGTTGTGATCCTTCCTCATTAGAGACAAACCCTGTTTTCCTTTTGTTCCCCATCAGAGTCATGTTTTTCTTTCAGCTGTTATCTTCTATTGTTGAGCTCCTGTGCCTTTTAGTGTCTTTGATTTTCTGTCACAGCAACACTCCTACAATTTCTCATCCCCCCGCTTCTCACATGTAAGGGTGCCTTTGGGCCCTCCACCATATTCATGACAAGGACTCAAAGGACAGCCTGCAACGTCCCCGATGCAGAGCCTCTGGAGATGTTCTTTCAGTGCCCCGGCATGAGTATGATTTGTTTTCTGTCTTCTTTGTTGAACTCGCTGCTGTTTCCCTCTTAGCAACGAAGGAGTCCTATTGATGCCGAGTTTCCTTGGACATCTTTTTAAAACTATTCAGCCTGGCTGATATAATCAGAGTTAATGCATTTTAGATGAAGCAGGAATACATGAGAAAAACAAAGACCCAGAAGCAATGGGTCCAAAATGCAGGTGATTTAATACAAATGCAGTTAATTACAAATGCAATCAATGAGGGGGATTTTAAACGATTTATTTTCTGAGAGGTCGGCATGTTTGCAACAGAAACTTTAGCTTTAGGTGTCTTCATTATGTAAAAATATGTTTTTAACAGTTGTTACCCAATGCAGCCTTATTATGGAATGATTTTAAAAAATATGTTTCGTAAATAGAAATTTGACATTTAATCTACAAATGAAACTTTGATGAAAATTTGAATTAAAAAAGGTTTAAAAGTTCTGAGATTTTATTATTTCAGGTTTTCTTTTTCAGATTTTATTTTTTCTAAAAATGTTAACGGATTTTTTATTTTCAAATTGCTTTCATTGAAATATGTTATAACAGATTTTATAATTTTTTTTTAACTGTGTTTACAGGTTTTTTCATAAATTGCTGTTCTTCCTGCACGTTGACCAATAAAAATGATGCTTACCTCCTGTAGACCAATAGAAATGCGTCTTTGCTCCTCCTCCAGAGGAAACCCCGCCCCCAGAACCGAAGAGGATATGATCTGAAAACTCAATTTGAAAAGAATAAAATTTTAAACCAGAAAGAGAGAAAATTCAAGAAAGATTTTACTTATAAAAGCAGTAAAACATTTCTTTGGAAAAAATACTATTTAAAAAAAAATTGAATGTGAAAAATACATTTGAAAACAAAAATCTGAGAAAGAAGCAAATTTCTCTTAAAATCTTTGTTGATTAAAATGTTTTTTGAAGTTTCATTTCTGAATTGCATCTTTCTTTGCAGCAATAATGGAACAAAATTCCCTCCATACGTTATCAGCCAGTGGTGGTAGTTAGAGGAGGATGATGATGATGAAAGGCGGGTGGAGACAGAGTCCAACAGGAGACCCGGGATCGCTTCAAACTGCAGGATCTGTGGTTCATTAAACAGCTTCACTACCTGGATCCATCACCATGGTAACCAAAGTTTAAAATAAAACAGCTCAGGGGGAGTTTACCTAATATGAACTAATGATCACAATGATAATAATTGTTGTCATGGAGATCAAATGCTGGCATTTCTTAACCTGTGACCTCTAAGGTGTATTTATGATATTGGGGCAACTTCAGGTTGACTTAATTGGCCGTGCAAACATCATCATCCCGACCTTTATTGTACCAAATATCAACGAGAAGGACAACAGCAGCCTTTAATATGCCTGCAGTCTGTCTGCAGCCCAGCAGAAAGCAGCAGATCAGAAGTTGAGTCTTCTGTTAATTGAATCCGTTATTGTAGGGAGGATTAACAGAAACATTTGCAGGAATAGAAATACCTCCTGCTGTATTCATTTTCAGCTGAAAATGTTTGTCAGCAGCAAATCCATGTGGACAAAAGCCTGAGTCATATATTCAGACGGATGATTTAAGACTTTAATTAAAGGCAGCAGAAGTTATAGTTGCTGTTAGGAAATCAAAGCTGTGCACATCAGTTAAAAACAATGATAAAATCACCAATCAGCTCCAGTCTTTGACCAGCATTGCTCTGGTTTTTAGGTTCATCAGAAGGAGAACGCCCCCCCGCCGCCGCCATTGTCCTACTTTTGTCATGGAAAGCAGACGCTGGCAGTGAGCTCGCCTGTAACTGAAACTCTCCCCACTTTTAATTATGGTGAGAAATTGAGTGCTAAAAGCAATTTGCAGCTTCAGCCTGTATGTGTTGAAATAGTGCTGCGTTTGCTGCCCCCCCCCAGCTCATTTCTCTCTACTGTTTCACCTCCTCATCCTCTTTTACTCCTGGGCGTTGGAGGCTGTTTGAAAACAGCGCTAAAGATATTCAGAGAGGTGTCTCGTGGTTTAATTAACTCCTGCTCTCCTCTTGGAGTTTCTCTTCCTGTTTTTGTTTGCTACTCTCGATCACGGAGCTTTTCCTCTTCCACTTTGAACAGGAGCAGATGAGCTCAGCTGGACGGCTGCATGTCAGTGGGACGCTCTGCTGTGCAACCCTTGCTTTAAATAGACACCTCTGTTAATCCCGCCCACCATCCGACCTCAGTTCGAAAGCTTTTATGGTTATTGCACATTGATCATGATGAATCTGGAGGTTTGCAGGATGCTTTTCCAGTGATTGAAAAGTTATGTCTGTGACAGATCAATGGGCATTAGTATTCACCTCGGGATGCATCTCTAACTGTTCTCCCACCGTCTCCTCAGACCAATATTTGGCCCGAAAGTAGACGTGAAACTCGACTGGCCTTTGCACCACATCCCAATAATTCGTGTTACTTTAATCTATTCATACATTAATTCAACAGTTTATAGAGTTGATCTGTTTTCAATCAGCATTTAAGCCTCAAAGGTTGCAATCATTTAAAGCTGCCACACATATTATTATGGTTTAGATAAATCCCAATAAGAAACTATGCATAGATTTCAGATGTTGCCATTATAACTTCGCCATGGAGTTGGAGCTGAAGAGACCATCAAACACCTGCTTCAACAAACCCACTGTCATTTAGAAAAGGAAGACAGACCTGTGGGGATCCTGTTCTTTGACATCTCCAGTGACTTTAACCTGACTGACTTTGGAGAAACTCCAGACGACTCAGGTGGAGGCGTCAACCATTGCCTGGATCAAAGACTACCCGACAAACAGACCAAAGTTTGTCAGACTGAAGGGTCGACTGTCTGATCAAGTAGCACCACAGGGGGCAGTACTCTCACCATTCCTCTTTATCCTCTTCACCTCTGACTTCCAGTACCAGACAGAGTCCTGTTACCTGCAGAACTGCAGAGATGGACAAGATGCTGAGTACAGAGAGCTGGTGAACAGCTTTGTTTCATGGTGTGGAAACAATCATCTGATCCTGAATGTCGACAAAACAACGGAGATGATTGTAGATTTAAGAAGAAACAGGAACAAGTTGAATCCTGTTAATATCATGGGAGAAGAAGTGGAGGAGTAGAAATACCTGCACAACAACATAGACTGGAGACACAACTGTGAAGCCGTCTACAAGAAGGGCCAGAGCAGACTGGACTTCCTCTGGAAGCTGAGGTTTGTGAAACAAGATGCTGCAGATCTTCTATCAGCCTGTTGTGGAGAGTGTGAATCTGTTCATCATCTGCTGGGTAACAGCATCAGAGCAAAGGACTTAAAAAAGCTCAACAAGCTGATAAAGAAGGTCGACTCTGTTCTAGGAACTCCTCTGGAACCTCTGGAGATTATTTCACAAAGGAGAATTAGTCATAAAGTGAAGAAGATTATGGACAGCAGAGAGCATCCTCTTCATCAGACAGTTAAACAACAACAGAGTGTCTGTTTCTGCATTTGGGCCTAAAAAAATGTTAAACCTGGTGGTGGTACAGTGAAATCTATGAATAATGATTATTTAGATGAAGAGGATTTTCAAAGAACCGAAGGAAAAATGATTCTTGTAGAAAAGAAGCCTAGTATGATTATTAAAACCGTAACCTTTGTGTAGAAGGTATTTGGCTCTAAAATCAGCTTTATGATTACAACATTAAATGTTCAACCTGAAATATTTAGGATAAATTTCAACAATTAGCCACAATGTTTGTCTTTTATCTTTAAACAACTGCAGCAGTTGAACCGCGGCTGCAGGCAGGTGAAGATGAGCTAATTCTTCATCATCTTCAGTAGAATTCAATAAAATGATCTCACTTTGAAGCCTAGCTTTCATTTCAGCCAACATTTAATGAATAATAAAAGTCATAAAACACAATATTATCTGAATGAGTTTTGTGTTTCTGTGGCGATTTAAGGAACGAACAAGTTCTTTACTTTAGGGTCTGATTACTTTCTAACATCTGATCAGGTCGGTTAGAACAACATTGTCTGAAATGGGGACAAATACTGTATTTCTATTCAGTATTTCTGTAGGTTTGCTGCCAGACGTTCTCCTCAGTCCGCTGTCGTCCCTGACGACCCGTAAACGACGCTGGGATGGTATCTGTGAACTGCTCCTTTATCAATAAGATCAATAAACCGATCAGCTGCAAATTCTGCAAATAAACAAGGTAGAAAATCTCTGTTTAAAGAAGCGTGCAGTAAATACAGCAACCAAGCGCCAGAGAGAGTGAGTCTAACCTTGGCCTGTCCTGCGACCTTTGACCCTGACGTTGGAGCATGTCGTTGGCCAGTAATCCTCTCAGCTTCGCTCTGAGCTCGTTCTCTCATGCCTGGTCATGCACAGCAGCAGCAGCAGCCAACAGGGAGTCCTGCCAGTATTGATCCTTATTATTTCACGGAGGAGCGACGCTGCAGCTGATATCACTCAGGAACTGAACCGGTGACACTGAGGATTATAAAAATGCTTCATGTCACGTCTTTGGTTTCTGCTGCTCAGCGTTTGTTTCAGGAAGATGCAACCTGAGCCGTCAGCAGATGGCTGCGAGTCGCAGGATGCTGAGTGATAGTTTGGTTCCTGGTAAGAGCTCATCGTTACAGCAACCAATTACAGCAAAGTGTTGCGTTGATTACAGCTTTGAGGTGCAATCTAATAAAAAACGTGTTTTATTTATTTATTTATTGCAGGAGGTCACCTAGGATGGCCTCTTCTTTCCCACTTCACTGTTTTCCCACATTCTGTGGGTCTTTCATGATGTTTTAAAGCCTTTGGCAGAGAAGCAGGCCCACAGCATCACACACCCTCCACCATAGGCTTGACCCAGAAGTATTAACTGGTAAAAAGCTCCATCTTACTCCCAACTGCACAAATTTATCCACATTCGGTTTGATTTAACAGCAGACTGAATGAGTTTGTTCCCTCCAGTTGCTTCAGAAGCTCATGCAGGTTGTTTTCTGTTTTATCTACTTTATGGATGTTTTTAGTCTTTATTTGCTTTTATTTTTCTTCTAATGTCTCTTTCATGTAAAGCACTTTTAATGTTCATGTACTGAATTGTGCTACATATAAACTTGCTCTCCTATGAGACATTTTTTCTTTATTTTTTTTTAACAATTCACCTGGAAAGGAAACAGAAAAGACAAAAGAATCACTTAATAATGTTTTTGTTCAGCTTGGTGTTACGGAACTTGGCTCAGCTTCTTTGTCTTCAGCCTCAGCTGCTCCACGTCTCCTCAGACTCCTCTTTTATTTTTCACCCCTCTCTCAGCACATAAGCTTTCTGGTTCTTTTTGTTCTTTGCTGGATTCTTCCGTCTGCTGCCTGTTTCTCCATGAACTGTTCACCCCGCTACACGTTCAAATGATTTTATTCTCTTTTTATCAAACATTACCTGTTATTGGCTCCTTTCATCAGTAGCATTGATGACCACACCTGTTGGTAGAGTGCAGCTCAAAGCTTCAAATCTCCTGCTTGAACAGAGACGTAGTCTTTGGACTGCAGTTCACAGAGCGATGCTGTTTTATTTAGGATGCAGCAGAACTCTGGCTTCATGTTTAAATGACATTTAAAACATTTCTGTCGGAGCTTTAAATCATGTTACCAACACTGAATGTGTTCAGACACATAAAATAATCCTGTGTTGGTTTGTTCTTGGTCTCGGTGTTTTGTTAATCAGATGCCCTCAAACCTCCGAGATCTGCCGTGACTTTGTTTGGATGCAGCTTCGCATCAAGTGAAGCTTCCTTTCAGATCATCAATTATTTCCTCCCTTTCAAAGAGAGGATGGTGTTATTGATACCATGTTAGGCAGCGGTGAAGGACAGCTTGTGTGCATGTGGGAGCATTCGTTTTAGGGATTAACCTCTGCAGACGGGATGCAGTGGCAGCAACAGCATGTTTTTTAAAGAATAGATGGCAAACCCAGTTTATTGTTACAGCAGATTTAAACAGAACAATTCAAAGCTTTGCATTAAAAAGTAACAAAAAAATTGAGACGGTTCAATAGGAAAACATTTCAAAAAATCATGTCAAAGAAATAAACAGCTGATAGGGATCATTTAAAATTATTATGTAGAATTTAAATACAGTCCACACTATTGGACATTGCTGTCTGTTATTTTTGGCTCTTAAGATTTGTTGTTGTTGCTTCATTTGTTTGTAAATTAGCCTTTCTGTGTATATTTGCGCTCAAGTTACCAGAATTATGTCGCTGCACCTGCATATAGTTGGTTAATAAGCCAAAGCAAACTCCCAGTGTCGTTATGAAGGAAAGTCCAAGATGGCGTTTAAAAAGGAGCAAGAAGATGTTTGATTCCCAGAGGAATAAAACTTTCTTGTGCTGGGAAAATGATCTGATAATTGGAATACGCTAAAGCTAAAGCTCCTGGCTAACAACACTACTGGTGTTAGCAAGGTTTTCAAGCCCTATTCTATGAGCTGTCAGTTTTCCTGGAAGTGTTACGGCACGGTCAGGACTTATTCAGTAGCTGCATCAAAGGCCGCCACCTGCTTTCTGGTAGTTCAGCGGTACTGCTGGTACATGGCGCCCCCTCTGTTTATGAGAGCTCATTGCACCCGGTGCTGGGTTTCTATTTAGGCTCAAAAAGGACAATCAAACCACTATCAGGATAGATGCTTGGAGTACGTGGCCTTGTTTGATCATTAGCTGGATTTTTGTCCATTTGGTGTCTGCATCTAATGTGACTGCACCTTAAAAACATGTTGAAAAGACAAAAAGAAAAACATGAAAATTCCTCCAAAGATACACGACATGGACAGATTTCATTCATTCAATGCTGCCAAAGTTCTGCTGAAAAACAAAAAACCTCATCTTGGATGGATCGATGCTGTTACTGTTGGTTTGTCTGCTCATGGGCAGCAGCTCTACTCTTCTAGAGACATGGATGACGACTGAGGAGATCCTGAATGAATGTCCATCATCTGGAAGGAGCTCAGAGTAGAGCTGCATCCAGGTGGATCATCTGATCACCTGAACCAAGCTAGAGGCTCCCATTGGAAACCACTCGGAGGACATCCCAGAATAAGCCCCTTAAAGTTGCTCCTGTATGTTTCTCCTCCTCATGCTTTGACGTTTTTCTTTTGTTTCAGCTCCAGCTTGTCTCGTTTCCTGTTAATGATTTGCAGCGTTTTATTCTGTAAAAAGCCAGACTTGGTTTTTAAGAAATAAATCCAGATCCAACCAGCTGTTCTTACAGCGCTGAGTAAACATGGCGGCCGCTTTCTCAGCACTGAACTCGTGTTTTCTTCCTGCTCAGTGTAAAGCCTCTCATTTCCAACCACATCCATGTTTGGTTTCCCACATTAGCGCTGCTGTAGCTGCTGTTATGATAACACAGCCGACCCAACCAGCCGGCCTCTTCCTCCCCTCCAGCCTTCCTTGACGGGAACCTTTGCCCCATTGTTCTGTCAATCTCTGTTTCGCCCGTAGGATTGTTTATCTGCTTGCTCATTTCTTCGTTTTTTTTCTGCCCTGCAGCCTGAGCTCCAACATGACCGTTTATTTAACCTGGCTGACAGAAAAAGCACATTCTTTACTCCTCAAAGGTTAGCAGTCAGTTTTTATTCTCCACCAAATTACTGTTGAACTTAGAACTGAGAGATATGAAGATCCTGACCTGAAATGTAAAATAAGTTCCTCTAATTCTAAGAAAGACGATCTGACAAGGATGGTACCGTCAGACTGTTGGCTGAAGAGATAAGAGGGTAAACGTCTTCTTCTTTTAAATCCACTCCAATCATCTCATATTCTCTTTCTCCTCTCAACCATCCGATCCTTCCCTGTTTGTGTTTACAGCACCGATAATCCTGCTCACACTTCCTCTCTATTTAAGAAGGAAAAGCAACATTTAGTGGATCCAGTCACTGCTGGATGCACCAGACCAGGTTCATCCAGAGCAGCTGGAAACTAATCTGTTTAAAAGGTCTTTGATCATCAGCCTAACTTTGCAGATAAAATCATATCTTCTCCGCCCAGTTGATGTTCTACTCATAGACTGATAGAATTAGCAGAGAAAACCTTCATTTCAGGTATTTCTCTGAATGAATTATCTCCCAACAACAAAATAAAACAACTTAGAATGTAGCAGCTTGATTTATCTTTGGGATCAATGCTGGTGGATCCTTTTAATCTAACTTTGTCTAATTAGCAAATGTTTCGTTGTGATCGATTCCGATTTAAAGATTGAAATATAATCAACCTGCATCAAACATGGAAGCTAACTTTGTTCAGTCTAAAAAAGGAAGCTTTGGACTGAAGCTGAGAGTTAATTATCTGAATTTAAGACTGGAGGATAAAGACTAGAACACATCACAGTGAAGCACGGTGGAGCAGCCATGATGATGTGGGCTTTTTTGCAGCCACTGTACTTGTGGATCTCAGAGTTTTTGAGTTGACTGAAGTTTATTTTATGGATTTTTTAGCAGAATCGGCTCCAAAAACAAATGTGATTTTGTCTGTAAAGCTGAAAATGAAACATAAGCTGCTAAAACTGGGAGGAAATGATCAATAAAACTCACAATGTTGCTGTTTTTTATTTTTATTCAAAAGACCTTTTTCTGTCCCTGAATGGTTTTATCAGTTGTTTTAAGACTGAGCTTCAAACCAAACTGAGGTAAAGTGTTTGAAGCTCAGAAGGACGAAGGAAAAAGGTGTGGAGCTCTTCAGTGTTTCTATCTGCAGTGAGACCTGCAGCTGTTTATTATCTGAGGAAAGCTCCCACTCTGTGCTCATTGATGGAGAAACCGTGAAGAGGTGCAATAAAAACCGTCACCTTCTGACGGCTCAACCATCCAGGTGCTTAACGGAGGGTCTGAACCGCCGGCTGAGCCGTTAAACACACAGAGTCTGAAATAATCCAAACACTGCAGCCGTCAGATCTTCATTTCACAAACAAACCGCCTTTAATCCAACCTTTTAGCAGAGAGGACGGCGACCAGAAGGTTTGGTTTCCCTTAATCTTTCTCATCGAAAGATTTTAAAATCAACAAGTTTCTGTGGACAAATCAGAGGCTAATTTGAGCATTTAGTTCCTCCTGCAGCTTCGTCTGTAACGTTTCCTTATGGAGTGAATTTGGTTTCATTATTATTATTACAGTTTTGTAAATGGAAATTAGAAAAACCAAGAAATTTAATATTAAAAAAAGGTTTGATATCTTTGATGTTTTCTCAGATGTTGTTTATTTTTCCATTTATAATATTTGCATTTTCTGAATGTATTTTTTAAAATAGATTTTATGGTTTAAAATTCTATTTTTCAGATTTCATATTTTGAAATGTTAAGTTTTCATTTTTTTCATAATTGTTTTTTATTCTATTTTAAGTTTCTCTTTTTTTATGTAAAGTTTTTTACAAATTGTTTTTTCAGATCACATGAGAAGTGAAGAAAACATTTTTATTGGAAGAATTTGATCTGATTTCAAAAGACTATGATTCCTAAAATTCTACCTAAAAGAAAAATATTTGAAAGAAACAAATCTTTAAAAAATTTAAGTTTGTACATTTTTGTTTCTAATTTGAAAAAAATCAAATCTAAAAAATCAGCAAAGTTATTATTAAATCCTTTTTTTTATTAGAAGTTTATCAAAGTTTCTTTTCTGGACTGCATATTATTCTGCATATTATTTTTATTTATTTACAGAACATGTTCTTTGCTTTGAACAATAACCAAACAACATTCACTCCATAGTTCCTTCGCTGTTCTAGACTCGATCGTATTTCCCCCCCCCCATATTCATTTAGTTGTAGAATATTTCCATCCAAGCATCGTTCAGTGAATCCTGCTCATCTTCTCATCATTTTCTCCCTTCATCTTTCTTCATCATCAGCAGCCTCGTTCAGATCCTCCTCAAAGACCCTAAAAGCATTAATGGACTCTGTTGATGCTCTGATAGAACCCACAGTGTTCCCTCAGAGCAGAAATCCCCCCCCCCCCCCCGCCATCAGCCTGCATTGATTTAGCTTTATCCCCAATTATCACCTGAGCGGTGAGCAGGTGACGGTTTGAACCAAGCCTGAAGCCTCAGTCAGCAGAGAGCCTGGAGGTTCTGTTTGGTGAAACATTAGACCAGGAAGGTCCAGAATCAAAGGAGAGCTTAGATGTGAGACGATAACGGCGCTGCTGAGTGTTGTTGCTGTTCTAACAGCTAATCTCAGGTTCCTGATAAACAGAACCGACCCTGAGACGACAGGAGAACAGCAGCAACAGCTTCCTGCTCAGATCGAGGATCATTTGAAGTTTGATGAAGTTCTTTCAAATGTTAATGTTTGTTTAACGTGTGAAACAGATAAAAAGAGGTAAAGTATTAGAAAACTTCCTTTAATTCTGATCAGTTTTATTTTAACTACTTTTTTTTCATAATTTCTCTGCAGTTTAATCATTTTTATTGATGAATGGAACTTTAATCAATGCTGCTGTTTTTACAGTTGTCTTATAAGTAAATAAACCAGTTAATAACTTACTGTATTATTATTTTATACTTCCTGTCTTTATTTCAGATGATCTGAAACATACTTATTTAAAAACAGTTCACTGCTGGATGCTTTCACTGCTTCACTTCCTGCCTTTAGCTAAAGATCAGCTCCTCCTGCATTTATCTGCACGTTTCCTCAGTTTATTACCAATGTTTTTCTGTTTCCTCAGTCTATCCTCTGTTCTTTGGTCTTTTCCAAACTAACAATCGATTTTTTTACTCCAAAGGTTCTTGTTTCAGAGAGACACTAGTAATAAACGACAGACTTGTTTGTTTATTAGATGTTTTTTTTTCCATTTGGGTATAAAAATCAATAGTCAAGTTGTGATACAGACACAGAATGTAAAACGTGTTTGTTGCTCCTCCCTCGGTGTAAAGAAGCTGAGAAAGAAGGAAGAGACAGACAGCGAATGAATAAAATAAGTCCCCCCCCCTCCTCACATGACTGCATGTTCAATTAGAAGGCAGGAGGGAGTTAGAGGTGGGCGACGGGAAGAAAACAGTATTGATTGACACTTGGAAAGTTAATCCCCTACCAATGGCTCCTAGCAAGAAGAAGGATCCTGACAAAAGGCCGGGATCAGTGACAGGGAAGGAGTGGAGACACGAGGAATAATACAGGGGGGGGGGGGGGGACACTGACTGAATCCATGCTGGCAGGATTAACCAGAGATATTTTACTTTTTAATCATCCTCTTTCACAAAGACATAAAAAGACAAAACAAACCAGAAGATGATTGTTCTGAAACCGTTTATAACTTCAGATAACGGAAAAGGAAGGACGGTTATTTTTATTAGATATATTCAACTCCTAAACATTTTCTGATTTAAACATCTTTATCTGATTTAATTCTAAAACCAGAAACAATTTCTTAGTTTTCCTTTCTGATGTGTTTTTTTTTTGTTCAGGAACCCAAAACATTTTGAATACACCTTTATTTCATCACAGATGTTTAAAATAATGATTTTTCTTTACTTATGCAAAAGAAACATCCATTTAGGTTTTAAACATCACTTTGTTTGCAGATGATAAACTGCTTTATCTGATATACTGAGAAATGACATGTAATCTGGAAAAACAAACGATGTTTTAGTGTTAAAGGTTTTCATTTGCTGAGATTTAATACATGGAAATTAATGTTACCATTAAAATACAAATACAATCACTGTAATATTTTACTTCATATTGGAAACGTTCTTGTACAGATCATTTTTGACCACAGGCTTTTTCAGAAACCTTAGAAGAAAGAAGACAATTGATCAAAAAGCAAAAATAATAACATCTTTACATCTATGGTGTAATTTAATGAATGCATAAAAAGAAAACAAGTTCAGTCTTTTACCGCTTGATCATAATAATAATAATTTTCATTTCCTACTCAAAAAGGATTTAAACATTAATACTGAAATGCAGAGAAAAACAGAAATGAGTGAAAATAACAAATTACACAGGAGACACATCAAATATTTATGTAAACACTTTACAGTAAATGCCTGATATTTAATGATATATAAAGATTGGTTTTAAGTTTTTAGAACAATATAAATAGAGATAATATAGACTGAAATATATAGATCTAGAAATATAGATTCTATTCTAGAGTACAGGAACTATAAAAACAGAAAATGATAAAAACACACGGCTTAATAAGTCTTAACTGTTATTAATATGTTGGACATAAATATTATATTCTTTAATATTTTACGATGAATACAAAGCAACAAACAAACTATTTTGAAGTATTTTTATAGTAAGAAATGTATAAAAACGTATAAAGTTAAAATATTTTTACCTGGACACTTTATTTCCCATCAAATATGAAACCATTCAGGTGATGAGCAGCTTGTTAAACTGCAGCATTCGACCTTATTTCCTTTAGTTTGAACTTCTTAATCAAAAAGCTCCTCGCTGCCTGAATCTGCACCTTAAAAAATAACAAAGAAAACGATTTTTATCCACATCAAGGTCTGATATTACCTGGATTCCTTAAAATCCTATAAAACGTTTTTAGCTCCTTTAGGACTCAGCATCCTTCCACCATCGTCGTCACTGCAGCAGTTTTCTGTGCAGAAGCAGAGGGAGGATTTTTCTCTTCCTGTTTTTACTTAAAACAGAGAGGATCACATTTAACGCCTAAACTTTATTTAAACAGTAAAGTGTGTCATCTTTATTTATCATTGTTAAAGCTCCCCTGTATTTATTCCATAAATCCAGTTGCTTTATGAGGAACCTCTCTGTGTTCCTCGTGTTTCTGGGAGCCGATCAGGCGTGTTTACAGCCTGAGGCCTTTTCCTGTCGGAGGTGTTTTGTGTTGCAGGTTACAGCTGATTGCAGATGATTGTGGCTGGAGGCAGCTGGCCTTTGTGTGGGACGGATGGGATGAGATCCTCGTCCTCCTGGGATTCCTCCTCCAGATCTCAGCCCTCAGATCCAGATTTTAATCCTGGATTTGATCTCTTTAATGAATAATCATATATTTATTGAATGGGTTCTTTGTGCAGCTTTTGGTTTATCTTTAGCTGTGGAGCATTTTTGACAGTTCCTCCACCTCTCCTTGCTTAAACACGACTCTGCAGGGATCTCCTGTTCGCTCTGGACGCCATTTCGTCGAGCCTCCCCTGCTGCGCTGCACTTCGATTTTAAGCCAACATGCACCATTAACGATGCCATGCTGGCCTTTGTGGAGGCTGCAAGAGTGGTGGGGGGGGGGGGGGGGGGGGCGGGCGACGCATCCGGCTGATGTTTGAGCCTGAGGAGCATCGCGGCTGGGAGGCCGAGGCTCGGACCGAAGGGCTTCACAGCCCTAATGAGGAGGAGCAGGTTAATATTTTAACACTTGTGGCTATTCTTCTGTCATATGGCAGCTGGGGGGGTAAAAAGACTTGGACTTCACTAGTATTAGCTTAATAATGTTTGTGTTCAGATAGGGGGAAGATTTTATGGCTTAATCTTATGAAATCAGTGTAAAAACAGACAGAACTGGTTTATATGGTGGTAATTTTATCCCAGTTATTTATAAACGTGTTTTCAACATTTCTCTGAGTTTTGGATCAAAGTTTGTGACACGATAAAACAACAGATGACTGCGTTTGCAGGCCTGTAGATGTTTGCTGTTGTCTCAAAGTATTTTCGAAGGTTTCTTTCTCCCACTGTCACTCCCAGATTTCCACTGTGGGACAATAAATTCACTTCTTCTCTTAAGATGTTGAGTCCAGATCCCAAACAATGTGGCTGTTTTCTGAATGTTTTTCCCATTAAATTAATCTTATCTTTGTTAAAGTCATCAGGAAATGCTTTTAACACCCAACCATGTTTTCTGGGAGCCAATGCTTCAAATAAATAAAGAATATTGACATAAAACTGTTGATCAGAGTCTGAAACCTTGTTGGACATTGAAGATGTCATTTTTATTGTTTGGTCAAAAGCACAAACCCCCACATACAGACTCACTCAGCAACACCTGGAAAAGACCCTGACAGGAAGCCTTCTGTGAACATAGAGCCGGGGGCCGCACTGAGGGGCCCCTAACAGCAGCAGGTGGGGGTAGAAAGGAAAGGTTGGCTCACTGGTCTGGAACGCTGGATGTCACCAAATGTCCTTAGTGCCTCCTGGACACGATGCTTTGGAGATAATTAACCTGTTGGTCCGACCTGCCTGGCGGCTGAGAGCAGAACCTGCTGCTCTGAAGGATCCTGTTGATGTCTGAACGTTTCGATCGTCAAAGGTAACGCCTCTCTGCGCCTGAAGGATCAGCCCAACATGGACAGGAAGCAGAACCAGTAGTTTTACTCGTACTTATATCAAAATCAACAGGATGTTTGCCTCAGTTCAGCTGTGATGTTGTTGTTTTGTTGCAACCCAAAGGCGTCTCAGTCTACGATCTATGGTAACTAGAACAAAAATGTTCTCTTTAAAGTCTCTAAATTCACATTTATTAATATTACTATAGATCCAACCACATTTGGAAAAGCAGCAAAACTATAAAACTCCAAAAAACAATTAATAATATAGGATTAAGGACCTGGAAAAGTCTCTATAGGCTAACAACTTTATATCGATGTTTTGGATTCGATTATTTGTGTATTTTATTTAACAAAGCTGTCAGTCTAAACAAATGGTTCTTAGTTTATTTAAAGGATTAATGTTCAAATTTTAATCATAAACCCTAAATCTCTGAGAGTTGCTGTCGGGTTTGAACCATGTCGACCAGTTTACCCAGTGATCCCAGGATTAGAGCTGAACAGCAGCAGTATTCAGATCTGGAACCAGTCGACTCCTCTGAATGAGGCCTGATACTGTTTGCTCTCTGCTATAACATGAAACTGACCATTTTTCGCAGCAATCTCCCATCATATTGACCCACCTTAAAGCACATAAAATCCACACCTTTTCTCTCAGATTAAAGGGGGCCAGGCCCCTTTTGTCCTCAGTTGTCATAACATTTACCGTATCCAGCAGAGGTGAAGGGGCAGCCTCTCAGTTCACGTTTCTTTCCCCTTAAAAGCATTTTTTCTCCTATTCAGGTGTGTGTAGGTGTGTGATTTCCTCCTGTGTCGGCTTCAAACACAGAGCAGTTCACCTCCGGCAGGTTTTTAACTTCTGACACTTGTGACGTCCTTGAAGTCTCTGGGATAAATGTGTTCTGGACTGTGTGTAGTCAGAGACAGAGCGATAACTCAGGACTGCAGCTGAAATCTGATCCCACTTCATCCTGCAGGTGGAACAAAGAAACACTCAAATGCAAACTGTGAACTCAGACGTAGCAGTTTGGGTAGCATGTTTATATTTGCACAAACAGACGAGCGTCGCAGCCTCCAACTCCAGCCCATTGTGGCGAGCTGCTGTATAGCAGGAAAGGCCTGGTGAGCGTTCCCAGGGGAAACGGGAGGACAGCCCTTCAATGGGCATTGTTATCAGGCTGTTTTCCTTAAAGTGACCCGCCCCGGCGTTCCTGCTGATGACTCCTGCAGCTGATTAATGCCGAGACTTTGGAGCATCAGACTAAAAGCTCCTTACTTTAGTGAGCGAAGTGATTCAAACAGAGGTTAGAGGAAGATCCACGCAGTTTTCATTAAGCTGGAAGTCAGAGCTGCTCAGATGGCAGCCAGTGGAAACCATTTGTTTTCCAACAGCTGGAGCATCTGGTGACACTTTTCAGATTTCTGCTCTTTTCATTTTCTCTTCCAGGCAGCAAACATTCTGATAATCTGTTAAAGACTTTTTATTGATGTTTGTTCTTTTATTAAACAAGATCAGCGGAAAGATGATTAATAGTTTTTTATCTTTATTCTTCTGACTGGCTGCTTTTTCCCTGAACCATCAGATCTACAGCAGAGCAGAGGCTGCACTGGATCGGAGCCTAAAATGGCTTCTTGTCTTGTTGGTTCCCAGAATGAACAGATTTTATTGCATATCTGCCGCCTCTGATAGACAAAAACAGAACAAAACAAAAACAAACAACTGCAGAGTCCAGTGGAACCGAAGGGAGCGACATGAGGACTGGAAGATGAATCTGAACGGATCTCTGACTCTTAGGAACCAGACACTGAACTGGATCCTCGTCCATTTATTGATCCATAGACACACAATTATCAGAGAAAATGGGTCATTTTTTTGTCCTTCTGAATCATCAGAGATAATAAACAGAGACGACCCTCTGCAGGTTGTTTTAATGATAAAAGTTATCTATGCTGTTAAATCTGCTTCAGAAGTAGATTTTTCTTCTCTAATTGTCAACTGCATTCACGAGTCTTCAGTAAGTTTTATCATTGCTCTAAGTTTGTTTCTTCACCTGCATTCATGCCATGAATACAGTGAGAAAAATGCAGTTTGGTTAAAACCGCAGGAGGTGTCCTGAGAAAACATTTCCACACAGTCCAGCCACCTGTTTGATACTCTGAGCCTCCTCCTCTGCTCCGCCCTCCTCCACATGGGAGGCACATGGAGCAGCAGGAAAGCTTGAAAGCATCGCCAGGCCGCTGCATGCCGAGTGCTGCATTATGGCTGAGAGAAAATAATGAGATGTTTCTCCGTTCAGGTCTGTTCCTCAGTCATCTACAGACACAATGATCTGCTTCATAAATCAGGATTTCATTGAAAGCCTGAATCCACCTGTTAAAAGGTGGAGAAAGAAGGAAAAAAGTCAGTTACATTATTTTAGAAGACAGAGGAAGAAGAAATGAAGAGAAACAATCAAATATTGTGGTAAAAATAATCACTTAAAATGTTTATTAAATAATTAACTTTTTTCTTTTGTTTTTTTTATTACCTCACGCTGTAAGTTTGTAATAAATTAAAACTGTATGAACATTTTCCAGGTCTGCTGTTTTCCTATAAATAAATCCCACCAACAGGTTTCCTACAGATTTCTCTTAGATCCCTGAGGAGCAGCTTAAATGGCTCCTGTTCAGTTACTTGTTCCTCATCCTTCAGGGATCTGATGGTACAAATAAATGTTTGTTGGTCCAGTTTAACCTCCTTTCTGCAGACCGGAGAGAACAACATGAAACCTGTTCATGCAGAAGTGCGGTTTGTGCTGGAAGGTTTTCTGTTTGCTCTGCATTGACCTGCAGACTCGGTGCTAATGAGACTGTTTCTCAGCCTCGGTTTGTTGGATTAACTCTGAGGGGAGCAGAATGGATCTGATTGAGGGAGGGAGTCAGCAGAGGGCTGAAAAGGGAAGCGAACAGAGGGGATGTGGGGGAGTGAAACGCTGCAGCCTACGGGGGGTCGGCTTCTCTTTCACCCGCTCTGTCTCTGGGAATCAACTCTCACTCTTCACCTCAACGCACCACTATCTCCCAGCTCCCTTTGGGATTCAAATGATCTCTCATTAGCACTTATTGGATTGTAACTTCCATGGGAGGCAAAGTGTTTCTTTTTTGTCTTTGTGTGAATGAAAAGAGGCACTGGTGGTGTCTCAGATAAATGTCTCCCTTCCACCGTCAACTGTCTGGTCTAATTTCCGCTCCTCCACTCATATAGTCTCCTCTTTATTTTCCCTCCATCCTCATCTTTTAGTTCACAAGGCTTTCCAGATTGTTTCAGTAGTCATCCTCCCCTTTGGACTTCTCAGCATCCACAGGGTGTCTTTGTCTCTTCCTTATGAGGAAGCTGAATTAACAGAAGGAGACAAACAAAGTCATTAAAGCAGAGAATCCAAGCCAGTGAAAAGAGTTTACATTTGAACTGAATCCCCAGGAAACCCTGTAACTTCCTTCTCAAGCAAACTTTAGCTTATGGGGAACCATCAAATGAAAATGGAGGCGACCCAACAGCAGCCAGTTCAGGTTTTACCAGATCTGGATCCACCTGAAAAAACCTGCTTAGATTCACTTATTTTGACTCTTGTTGATAGTGGGGTCCCTCAGGGGTGTAATATCGGCCCTCTTTGGTTTAATGTGCAGTTCTGGTCTCTGTCACTATCAGTATTGATATTATTCACTTTGGGTTTTTTTTATTATTAATTCAAATCTTTTATTTCTATGTAGAAACACATCCTGCAACACTGGGTAACTTTTGATGTTGGTGTTAACTTGAGATTCATTAAATTAATTTCAGGTCAATATTCACTGTGACCTCTGAACTCGCTTCAAACTCCAGAGCTGACTAAGCTAACAGTTGTTGTTAGCATAGAAATGACTCTTTCTTGATCAGACACACGTTTGGTTCCCTGTTGTACGATTTAATCACTTATTTATTTACAAGGAACCAGTTTGACATGAACCTTTTTTTGCTCATTAGTCAAACAACGTTACAGGGAACAGAAAATGCTGTTTTTGTTTTTACTCAGATTTATGAATTTATTTTTGATTTACTTTGTTTATCCTTCCATGTTTTGAAGAAACCAAACATGAATAAATTGTTTTTAAAATGTAAATGAATCAGAACTTTTTATTGAATGTTGCAGTGATGCTTAAATAAAGAACAATAAATACATTTATTAGCTCATTTCAAATGCTCAACAAAATGTACTTTTATAGTGTCAACACAAAGTATTAGTATAATAAGAGTAAATATTTCCTGATTCTATGAGGAGTTTAGTCAAACATTTGAATTTCTCACTGTGAGGATTTTAATGTAGAACTTTTTACTGGTTTAATTGATGGTTTGTTGTATTTTTAATCTCTTAAGCAGCTTTAGAGGCAGTTCAGGCTTGTTCTAGTTCTTGCAGGTATTTGTAGGTTCTTGTAATTTTCCTTTGCTCTTTATCCATAAACAGGCTGCATGCATTGTTGTCTCTGCAGCTACTTAGATGCACTTTGACTTTTCAGGATGTCTGAGCTCTAATAGATGGATTAACCCTTTATTCCCGTCCTCCCTCGGGGGGGCAGGTCTTTAGCTCCGTTCTGTTTGTGTTTTTTGGATGACAAGAGATCATCCGGGATCAACGCCGACGTTTCCTCTTCTTCCTTCTGTTGACGTTTTTCCTTTCAGTCTTTAGCTCCATGTCTTAAACTGGTTCATTAGTCTCTGTCTGATTAAAGACCAGAGTTCATTCAACAGAAACAATCCCCCACCAGATAACTACTGAGTTTAACGAAGCCTCATAAAAGTGGAAAGATGTCTTCATTTGATCACCTAAATTTAGCCTTTTTTGATTAGTTTTCTTTTTCATTAAACAGTTGAAAGAAGACTTTCTGCAGCTGATTTGTTGCAGAGGTTCAGTAAATATATAAGACACCACAGAGACATTTCTGTGTGCAGCATATCGACTAAATGTGCTGCAGTCCTGCCTGGCATTGTGCTGCTTCCTGTCCCAAGCGACGCTATCAGTGTGGGATTGGCTGAAGGACAAATGAGCGACGGAAGAAACCCAAACAATGGATAAATGTTCCCAGAGTCACTGATTCTATCTATCTATCTATCTATCTATCTATCTATCTATCTATCTATCTATCTATCTATCTATCTATCTATCTAT
>JAUZNJ010110157.1:0-46421 GCA_034780135.1 Jordanella pulchra | reverse complement strand
ATGAGCTGACGATCATCAGGTGCGTTGAGGGCTCCAGCCCAGGAGACCCACGGCGCGCTCTGCTGGAGAAAAGGTGGTAGACAGACTCCGGATCCCAACACATTTCACATATCTAATAATTATAGATAAAATGTTTCATAAGCATAAAGTAACACATAGATTTGAAAATTTAGTTAAAAATTCAAAACTTAGTAACCTGTCTACCACAACCACAGGCAGCTTTGAGTCCAAATATAGTTTGAGGTAGTCCTGCAGACCTCTACCCCTGTAGTACGCAGTACCAAGATGTACATGCGATTTGTTTCTCTCTGTAATGCTTCACTAATTGGAACTCCTTTTAAAAGTTCTCTTTGGTCCAATTTAAATGTTAAATATGTTGTGCCATAAAACCATGAAAATAATTTTGGAAATTAAGGACGAATGTCCATGTTTCATCTTAAGCATTTTCACTGGGGCAGAAGGTGCTGATTGCCACAGCGCTGCTCTGAACTTTGCTTTGCAAACCCCCTATCCCATCCCAGCCCACAGGACACATCCCACAGAGCTGTGCTTTGCACCCCCACTGTAAGAGTGCACAAAAAGACCAGCACACAGATGAACTTTCTCTTTCCGTGAAGCTACCCTTGGAGATTCGCATTGGAAGAGGGACCAAACAGCATGGAAAGCCAGGCCAGATACCCAGACCCCCTGAAGGAGGCTAAGTCGTGGCGGCTGACATTTCAGAACTGAACTGCTGCAAAACAGACAGTTTGTACATTCTTCTTTGAGTTTCAGTAACCCCTTGATGCTTGGAGAGATGAACAGAGTGGAGGAGGAGAGTTTCCTTTGGTGTGGGGCATGTTGAACAAAGGAACCTCTCAATGCTGAGAGCCTGCCGTGCTAAAATGCAAACTGCTGGAGAAAGTAATTTTCGGAAATTGACTTGGACATAGGTACAAAGTCTGTGGCACGTCAGGGAGAGTTTGTTGCTAACAACAATATGGCTTTGAAGATTTCGATGATTTCATCTGTTTACTGCTGCGTAAAGACAAAGCTAACAAGATAGACCACATGGCACGTCATGCTACAATAATATGTTTTGAGCTGGTAAAAAAAGCTTTATTTCACTAAGGGTTTAAGCTTATATAAGGTTGACTTTCTTGTGTTTTCTCCTTTGCTCATTACATTTTGATTACCAAATTAAGACTAAAAGTCATTTATTGGAATCCCAATTTCTCACTCAAAGAAGATTAACAATCAATTAATTAAAGGTTATTGATGTCTGATAAGCAAACCATTTAACAAAACATTATTTGGCCAAATAATGTTTTAATCACCTCATGGATTTGTATTCTGAATTGGTTTGAAAACATTCTAATTGCTCTAAATTAGCCCAAAAGCTAATTTGATCACATTCCAAATTATTCAAGATAAACTTTGGTTCTCAAACATAAAATCCATGCCTAACTGTGAAAACATTGCACCATCTCATTGATTATGGTTTTCAACCATGTTTTTCCTTCTTCTTTGTACATAGTAGATTAATTTTAGATGGGTTGTTCTAACACGCAGCCAGTATATTATAAACTATGTACTACAGTCCAAATAATATCTGAGTAAATATTCATATTTACTCCACCAGGGTGGATAGCAATTATATTAAAATGTCAAAACATTTTATTCTGTCCCCTCGATGGGAGGGAAGTGATCCGAACAAATATAATGTTAACTTTATATCGTTATATAAACCTTTATTGGAATAAAGTTATTCATATTTGTAGAAAAAAATTGGTTTTTGGTGTTTTTAAAATAAGTAAAATCTCATCAAAACAAATTTAATTGATCAAAAATCCAAATTCTTTGGCTAGAACCACTTTCTTTCTCTGTCACTGTCGGACCCAGTTTATCTCTGTTCTGAAGATGATGAGTAGTTTCCAGTGGTTAACTGAGAGGCTTAGTATGTCCAGGCTGTGGTATGACGTGAGTGGCTGAGTTGCTGTAGACTCTGTGACTCATGGGGGAGCTGCTTCATCTAGTCTATTGGGTCTCTGGGCCAGGTTGCTCCTGCAGAACTCAGAGAAAGAGTGAGAACTTGGAGCTATCTCTTTTTTTAAAAGTAGGTTGTATTCAACTTCTGATCAGAGTTGGAACAATATGGTACCTCTGCCTGCAAAGACAGACATTCAACTGATCTCTGTGATGTATCACTTCTGATGGTGTCCACATGAGACAGAGACATGGACAGGGGTGAAAGTAGCCTGGAACCGTCTGGTACAGAGTACCATTAAAAGATTTACCGGCTGCATGCACTTCTGGGAGGACTTCATGTCAACTATTTTGTGTCACCAACTTTAGGCAGGAGTTTTCAATCTGAGCAACAGCAATTAAATCTCACGTTTGTTCAATACATGTCTGGTGCGCGTTAAACTCTTGCAAATACTTCTCAGCCTGCTGTGCTCACATATGAATCAGTCACTCAGACACTCCGTGTCTAAACTTGTTCTCTGCCATGGTGGTGCACCAACTTATTAGACGTTATGGAAAACTTTCTTTAATTTCTACTAAAGGAATCCCTATTATAAATCCAGAATAAACATTTTATTATCTTACTGATTATTTCTGGATAAAAACCCAGATGAAAAGCCCATAAACCTTCTTTGAATATTTTTCTCTCAACATTTCTATCTATCCAATTAGGATGTAAATGTTTCCTTTTATTATCAAAAGTTTTTCTCAATTTCCTTTGAATATTTCAGTATTTTATTTTATCTTTTTAATGAAGTTTTGGAATTTTTCTGGCATTAGGGCAGTTTTAGAGGTTCTTGTATTATCAAGTTTGCATGAATAAATAAGCGAAAAAGTGGATGTTATCATTGGGGAAAGGTAAATAAGTATTATTTTATTTTTTGCTAATCCAGAGTTAAATAACTGCTAATCTTTTCCATCTCTTTTTTTCCAACAGACATTTTTGTCAGTGCTGCATCAGCCTGGGTAAAGCTAAAAAAATCTTACAATCCCTGGTGAGTTTCTTTGCCATATAACGCCTATAAAGGTTTTTTCATCTATTAAAGCGTGTAATAAATCATCACATAATTATCATTATATATTTCAAAAATAGACAAAAAATGCTGGAATTGTAAAAAAAATATATTTTGAAGATAAAGAATGTCTTTGTATTTTCATTTTGAAATAATCATCAAATATTAGTCGGCCTGGAATATTTGTTTTAATCTATTAATTTATTCTTTTTTTATATTCAAAATTGAGAAGCTAAAGGCTCGAAATCTAACATACAAATGTATAATTGAGCCAAATATGTATGGATTGTATTGGTAAAACACCTGTTTTACATAGTACCGAAATGAATTCTACACAACTTCCTGCCTTGGATATAATTGATCTGCAAGGGGTCCAAGATGTCCTTTGAAGCTCCTCCTCTAGTAGCAAAGATTACTCAGCTTACAGTCTGGAAAGAAAATCCTTCATTTTGGTCCCAACAATGTTCAATATTCATCCATGTTTGTATTTATCATAAGGCTGTGTAAGCACAAAACTCTGACAGGCATTGTAAAATATTTTGCAGCCATCTTGTTCTGCTAACATACTGTATCCTTTTGTTCACTTCAGAACTGCCTATTCCAACAACAACAAAAAATAATGAATCAAATTGTGACTTAATACACTGCCTAGAAAACATTTTTCTTAACATTTTTCTTTTCATCTTTGCAAAAAAAAATGCAAAGAAGGCCTGAAAATATATTATAGATGGAGAAAGTACTCTTTGAAAACATTTCTCTGTGTGGTATTCTAGTCGGAGACTACCTTGTCAGTCTAAATCAGTGATCAGTAGCTGGAAAAACATTTAATGCAGGACACCTGGTGAACTTGGCTGTTCTTTGTCTTGAGGGGGGTCAAAGGTTAAACTGAGGTATTATAAGGACAGGGCAAAGGGCATAAGAGGCAGAGAGCTTTATTGAACGCCTTGCGTTGTTTTGCATGGATGTTTATTTTTCTGTTTGTGCTTACATGCAAATTTCAGTATGTGCCTTTACATCGGTATGAGCATCCAAATCCTAGCTTTGACAACAGCTTAGTAAGAACTAGCAAGAGACTAGCTTTGTTAGAGAAGGCCTTGGACAAACAGAGCAAAGAGATGGTAGGATGGGAGGCGGGTATTTGTTAATGGAGGACTGTTAAAGGAGCACATGGGGATAACACAGGTGCATAGACATATGTAATGTATATGTAAATAAGGGAGTTTTTGAGTTAAATGGGGATAGATGGACAAAATGGAATGAGTGAAACTAAGAGAGAATTGCTGAATGTGGGGGATTAGGAAGGTAGTGAAGTAAAGGGGGGAGGTTCAACTGGAAAAAAAGAGGCATAAAGGGGGCAGATGAAGTCAGATTTTAAGCAAAATGATTAAAGAAGAATTGGTTGGAAAGTGCAGAGAAGGGAGAGAAAATAGGGACATATAGATAGATGGTTTTAAAGGGAAGGAGGCAATTTTAGATAAGGGTGCAGAGAACCACAAGGGGAACAAAGGTTGGTCGTAACGGCAAAAAAGCGCCAACAGGGTCAATTGTGTGTGTGAATGAGCGAGAGATAAAAAAGAAAGACAAAACAGGAAGAAGAGGAGAGTTGTCTTTTTTTTCACATGCCTTCCATTTTCTGTGTAAAAACAAGCAGAAGAGCAAGTTAGTATGTATGTGAAGATCTGCTGGCTTGAAGAAAGCGATCAATAACTGATAAATAAATTATAAGCCACAAAATTTCAAAAGATACAGACAAAAACAAATGATCCATGCCCTCCTAAGCTATCGGGGGGGGGGGTAAAAAAAATGAGCGAATGGGTGCTTCTGTGTGCTCATCAGTGGGGGTGGAAGCTTCTTTTGTTGCAGTGGAAAACATTTGGCTGCTGGGTTGTGTAGGTGTTGATGTTTCACCATGGCGTGACAGTTTCAAATGCTCATGTCCGGTTTGTGACATCAGAGATAGTTTTAGTCTGAGGCTTATCAGCTTCGACGTCAGGTGTCAGATATCCGTTTATGAGAAAAGCCCCTTCTTGGAAGCGTGCACAAAGAAAGTCTTTATGAGGTCACAAAAAACTAAGAAATAATAATAAAAAAAAGATTTCATGAAGATAAAGAAATGAACACTTACTCAGACATTTTACAAAACAAAGTTTTCCTACTGGCTTGGCACGCATGTGAAATAAAGTGAAAAACAATAATTTTGAAAATGCTTTTAAAAGACAAGATATTATAAACCTCATCTGATGATATTTTGTTCTAACTGTGAAGACAAGCGAACCAAGATTATAAGAAAAGATGACGTGGCAGGCTTTTATCACATAACCTGTTTAATTTTGCAGGAAAAAAGATCAATTTTTGCTGCTTTTTCCAGCTCTGTCTGAACTGAAAGTTCCTAAAATGATATTTACCACCTTGAAATGTCCTTTGTTTGCTGTTTTTTGGCCAAACCTACATTTTTCAGATCATCAAATAAGTTTTAGACAGGGCTATCCAGACCAAACTGGCCCTTTGTGAGAAAGTAATTGTCAGCTGATTGTTCCACCCTCAGTTGTCAAAAATACCATCAAACATGTCATAACTTGAGATAGGCTTTTCCCCACCTTTTTTTCTATGTTTTAAATGAGGTACAAGAAATACAATCTGTTTAAGTTCATGCAAAAGCTCTCTATTATAATGAGGGCGAGACTTTGACTAGATCACATAAAGACCTTTATTTTTTATCCATTCAGAAATGGATTTACTGGAATGATTTGGACCATCATCCGGCTGCATAACCAAAGCAAACAGAAGCTTAAAGTTGCCAACTGAAGACAAGACACTCTGCTTTAGGAGTCTTTGGTTCCAGAATTCTTGGTCCAAGATGTATTCACGCATTATACTATTAAATTAATTTATTTTCCTTAACCAGACTGTATACTCATCTGCTTTTTAAACAGTCAGTCAAGAGGGTGAAGGTATCAATTTTAGCATTATGCATGAGAAATCAAAAACAATATTTGTTTCTTTTTACCTCTAGTTAACCACTGAAGCCCAGACGATAAGTATATGACAAAGTATAAAAAATATTAAACATGTCACTATAATGTTTCAAAGTTTGAAATAGGTGTAAGGGATCTTCTTTGTTGTCTTACATAAAGTTCTAACTTAAAGAGGCATTAATACTGTGGCCAAAACACAGAACTGCAGAGCTCTTCTACTTATTCTTGTAGCTCATTCTTGCACTTAAGAGCTTTCGAGTATCTAAAAAACTCAATCTTTAATCTTGAATTTAAGGCTTCAGTTGTTTCTTAGGATGAATGCATTTAACAAGGACGCACTTGGTGTCACATCCACAGAAGAGCCCAGGAACGTCTGACTGAAATAGTAATACAGGTTTTTAGATGCATCATTACTGAACTACTGAGGTGTCAGCCTGCTCATCAAAGAATGTTTTAGTCTTGAAGGGTCAAATAAAAAAGGCTATTTTAAAGATATTTTCATATCATTAAAAACTTACATAATGTCTTTTTAAGGTGTACAAGTTACATCATCTTGAAATTTTTTTGGTAAAATTATGCTTAAAGCAACACTTCAGTAAGGAACTTTCAGTTTTGGTCGATTTTGCACCCCCAGCGAGCAAAAACTGTATTGCTGTGGCTAAAGGGAGACTGCATTTCCCATGAGCACCAGCGTGGATAAAGACCATAACGGTATAATGGTAATATCCTGATCTACCAGTCACCTGCAGTTGAATTAGTTGCAGATTCTGCAATGACTAATGTGTAGTCTTGAATAAGATAAAAAGATAAATATAATGTTATGTTTAATAATTTCACAGTAAAACACAAGTATAGATCACAGCAGTCTTCAGCCGATGCGATGGCGATGCTACCAGCTTGTTTCTGCCACCTTCCTTTGAATGCATCACAGAGGACATCTTCCACAGCTGCAGAAGTGTCCTGAGCTGTAGGCACATGTTGCACATGTATCTTATGATGCTGCACAGTTGATTATCCCCTCAGGAGCCTGGAGCTGAGGCCATCCAGACCTGCATATTTTAGCACCTGAAATATTCGCAGCTTCATAAAACCTGAAAATGCTACATACCTTAATTAACCCATTGGCACTAGAAAGAAAGAATGAACAACATCATATGGCTCATCAAGTAGTTATGAGTATATAACCATACTTAGATATGAACGGATCCTATTATTTGGACCATTTTTTTAGTTTTGTGTGAGTAACATTTAGTTTAACAACACACAAATGTTTGCATACACACCTCCCAGTCTGTGGCCTTACCATGTATGTTTCTTTTTTGTTGAGTACATGTTTGTGTTTACGTGGGTGATAATGAGAGCTGCTGACAGGCAGTTCTGATTGGCTCCCTCTTCACTCTCTAGAGATGACCGTCTGAATGGTGCCAGGTTGACGCCAGACAGACGGCACACAGTGTGCTGCTGTGTGTGTATTCTGCAGTAATAAGTGTGAGCTTCATTAGTGTTTGTATTAGGAATAAGCTTTCACAGTGCGTACACATTTGAATCTGACCTTTGGCTGTGTATCTGTATGGGTGTGAAAACTCAAAGGGACAATATGATTGTCCACATTGCAAGATTCCACAATTGTGTGATTGTGTATTCATCACATTTCATCTCTTACCATTAGTCTCATTTTGTCTGTGTCATGTATGAAAGTATCCCACTGTGTGTGTGTGTGTGTGTGTGGGTGTGTGTGGGTGTGTGTGTGTGTGTGTGTGGGGGGGGTTATAGGGTTTCCTGCGAAGTAAAATGAATAAATAAAGTCTTCATTGTCCTTTCTCAAGAAGTTAATATCTTACCTGTTGCAGAAAACTGTCTTCATTAAGATATACTTTTTCATGATTAATGAAGATTTGTTTCTAGAAACTTGATTTAAAGCTGCACTGTTATTTACAGAGATTAAAAATGTATTTACACTAGAAATGGAGTTATAAGGTGGTAGGACCACAATGAGTGTAGTGACAATTCAGCAAAAAAAGGAAGGTGGTGTGAAACTAAAAAACATTCAGTTTGACTGCTTTATTATTTACTTTTTACTCTGCATTAAGTTAAATCATTCTAATTACTTTAGATAGTGGTTTCTCTTGTTTCATATCTTGTTCGCTGTATGTTTCAGCCAGAAAAGACACAAATATTCCTTCTCCACTTTAAACTTCCTCTTTCCATTTAGTGCCCTGGATTTGGAGGTTCATCAAAATTAAAGTTAAAGCAAAGTTGTTACGACCTATACTCTAGAACAAGAACAAATTGCTTGGCTCTTATGGAGAATATGACAAGCTTTACTGGAGACTTACTGTATGTTAAGCAGGAAAAGCTGGCCTTACTGCTGGGGAAATTGTTCTTCACCAGGGGAGCTTCTTAATGATTTCAATTGGGCTCAGCAATGTAAGATGGAAAGGACAAAGCAATATTCACGGAATTAAAGTGACTGGTAAAAAAAAAAATTCTTAATCCCAGAATTCACTGTAATAATTTGCTTACACATTAGACACATCCTGTGAAGTTAAAAAAGGTATGGACAGAGAAAAGCCACAGCCATCCCGGCTTCATTGGTGAGGACATGAGTGCTACGATCTTACTGTGTGAGTAAAAGACTGTATAAAAAAAATCAACTTGCATCCAAAATATGTATGTCTGCTGTTTGTGTAGCTGGGTACTGTACTCCCCAAAAATATGAGCTACATGTTCAAAAAAGTTAACCAAGCTTTGTTTCTTCCAGTGTCTGAAGATGAAGGCTTTTATACTATGTCGCCAAGCTGCACCAATTGTACACGTGCTTGGTCAAGCTGCCTGACATGGAGCGAGTGTCATCCATGCAACTCATGTTTTAACTGCTTCTTAAATTACGTACCAACAGATAGTGTCAGATTTTAACATGGGCTTTGGTTTTAGACTAAAGTGGAGATGTGGAATAATTTAAATAAGAAAGAGCCAACTGTGAAATAACTTAAGGTTTACATTTAATTAGTGCGTCTGGCACCTTAATCTCTCCTATTTTTAAGCTATAGAAGCAGGTCAGTGTGCTTCAGCCCATTGGAGACAAAGTCGGCTCTAAAGGCATATAAACATTAATATAAGCTGACTGTTGGGCTGTCTCTGCTGATTCCCACATATTGATGTAAGCATCTTTAATATTCTGTTGATACAAGGAGGGCTCCAGGATAAATGCATTGACAGTAGCTTAAAACAAAAAGAAAGGGGTAAAAAAGGTCAAGCTAGTCAGAAAAAAGTCTCCATCGACAAAATCCTGAGATTTATTTGTTAACAAATCACACTTAAAAGGAATAAAAATTTTGATGAAAGAACAACGGTGCCACTGTAACAGAAAATTTAAATCTAAAGGGAAACCAGAGGGAAAAAACAAAACATCATCAGGTCAAGTAAAAACAGGCTTGCAAAGAAAAGGAGTGGCTGCGTTTTAACAGACATGAAAGATAGGATGGAAGCGTAGGCTATGCATGTCAATTAATCATGGCTTAAGGCAGGGTAGCTGTGCTTGAAACTATTTCGAGTAGCAACATATTCGGGAAGTGATGAACCATGATTTGGGATTGTAGCAGGATACAGAAGCACAACACTGAAAAAGGTTTTAATTGACAAAACATCTTTTTTTATCTAATGTTCTTACACTTGACCACCAACTCAAAAGATTTATCTTTCACATTATGGTCAATTTTCAAGAGATTTACTATAGATTTCACTGAGAGGGAGCTTATTGACTACAAATATGTCTACCTCCATTTTATGACTTGGAAAGGGCTGCTAAGACCACTTTCCCTAGTTTGCTAATAAAAAAGAAACAGATATGTGGCAGTGATAGTGGTAAGGAAAATAAGATCCATACCATATGGTGGAAGGGGTGGTTAGAGGCAGAGAAACCCCCCTGGAAGGGCCATCAGTCCTCAGATGGCCTTACAAAGGCAAACAACCAAACATATACAAACATAGCCCAAGGGCATATCAGACCAAGTAATCTAACATACATGTTTGTTCTTTTTTAAATTTACTTTGGAAGAATACCTGAGTACCTGAAGACAACACAAAGAGAAAGCATGAACCGTCTTTACTGACGTCATGTTGAATCCGGGATGTTCTTGCTGTGTGGTACAGTAATAGCACTGAAACCACCCTATTGTGCAGCCTAAGATAAGCACTGGCCATGAAAAAAATAAAGATGATGAGAACAACTCAAAAACCGTACAGCAGGTACATCGTTACAAACGAACATACTGCAAACCCACACCAACTGTTTCATCTGGACTATGGATGTGCATTTTATTAAGGAAAGACAGTCAATAGACTTTAGGGATATTGTTTTACATTGAATGTCATCTAGATTCCACTTGTCAGAAAACTTTAACTTATGCCTAAAATTTCCAGCATATCTTTATTTTGGTCTTTTGTAATACAACATGGATTGCTGTTGCTTGGTTCGCTTCAATTTGTAAAGAGCTATTTGAATTAAAAAAGCAATGCAGTTTTTTGACTAATGTCCAGTTTCCTATGTCTGTCAGTACTGTCAGAAAGCATTACTGCCCTGCCTTGCTTACAAGCTGAAAGTCATTCCCTGAGAAGAGGTGGATGGTTTTAGAAATGAGAAGCCTGAGCTTTGGGCTTTGACCAAAACAGCAAATTTGTTGCTCAGCTGCAGAAAAGCACTTGCTCTTGATTTCATTCCAGCTCTGAAGCAGCTCAGTGTTTGCCTGCAAGGCGTTGTGGTACCAGGAAAGGAACAGAACAGGTTTTTGCTCCAAACAAGCCTACTAAGTTTGACTCTTCTCTTCCAAGTATGTCTTCCATAATGACTGCATGCATTTTATAAATATACAATCCAGCCCTGGTAAAACCTAGTAAGGATTCCAGTAAACTCTTTATTGGAGACTGCAGTAAATACACTGGTAAATAAAACTGCAAGTGTTGACTGAACAGAAACTCTCAAAAAACTTAACTGCACAAAAACATTGATACAGACTTCTGAGGGATACGTTTGTCTTGCTGCACCCTTGTAAACCAAGCATGAGCTCGTCCAAGATTACCTACAGGTCAGACATAAACACGGTTTGGTTTTGTTCAACCCAAGGGGATTGTATAATTGTCTGATCCCTAACTTCAGAGATCCTTTGGTTAGGGACTTTCAATCTAGAACTAGACAAACTCAAAGAATGCATAATTGAAAACAAGGTTGACTGGAATGCAAAACATAATAAAACCAAGGTCAGCTGGGGAAAAGGAAAACTGATATAATACTTGATATTTGGAATAAAAACAAACCTTGAAACTAAGCTCAGATAGATAGAAAACAATAACATTAAATAAAACAAGCAAGGAAAAACTGTGGAATATGTGTTTTAATGCCACTTTGAAAGTCAGTGCTTGGTTCAGTTTTTCAGGCATTTGTTTCTGGTTTTTGTAATCAGAGTCATAATTTATTCAAATGGATCCTAAAGTGATATGATAAAATCTTTAATTACCTCCACTACCAACCACAAAGGTAACATTTGTGTGTCCAACTCAAAGTGCATAATGAACCGAGCACCATTCATCTTTTCATTCAATCAAGAGAAAAATAAATAAATATTAAATGTTTTTTTCTTCTGGGTTATGTTATTAAGGTACGATCTTCAAACTCAATTAAGTATAGTAGAAATTTAACCTTAGAAATATACAAAAGACTTGAGGCTAGACATATTCAAATTAACATGTGACATTTGCACAACTACTGGCTTTCACCTGAGTCAAAAGTGTACTATATATATTCCTAGGAAATAGACAAGAGGATCTTGTTTATTTAACCTTTATTTAACCAGGAACTATCCTGGTGGTATAAAAAAATTCTGTGGAACAAGAGAGTGTTGTGACTGTGTGACGAAGAGACTTCACCTCTGGACTGTGGTGGAGGGAGTGGCATTCAAAGAAAGAGACGGGTGTGTGAGTGCGTGTGTTTGGGAGACACAGGGCTTTGCTTTCACGCCTTGCTTAGCAGTGAAAGAGTATCGGTCACAGAGGGCAAACCAAAAGACAGAGCGTTAAAGTTGAGGCAAAAGAGACACAGAGGGAAAAAAGAGCATGGAAAGAAAAGGCAGAGGAGGAAGAGGAGATAGAGAAAGAGTTTTCTAAAAGCAGCTTCTGTCTTCTGTCCCACCCCCTGAGTGTCTTCCCCTCCTCTCTGCCAGGATGGGGAGGGAAAGGAGTGCAGCAGGAGAGACGGAGAAAGAGCTCAGCCATGCTCGCTCTTTAGCGCAGGACCCGGGAATTCCAGGACCTTTGGAGTTGTGAGCACGCAAACATTCACAGATCAATACAGCTTTGATACAAATCTCTACAGTGGTTAGAGAGGGATCAAATTGAAAAGAAAAAAAGGGTCAGGATATAAAGAATAAAGAACAGCTCTTTTCTTTGGACTATCTGACCATGACGGCACCTGCCAAGGGGAAAGTGATTCAGAGTGGCTGAGGACTGAAACAGGACGCAGGCAGAGGGAAGCCCATAATAAAGGTGAGAATGGGATTTAAATACAGAATCCATGAAGCTCCGGCTCTTTTTTGTTTTAAGAACTGTTTACACTCAAACAAATGTTATCCATAGGCAGGATAAATCTACTGATTGTTTCAGCTGTAATCTGGAGTGACATGTAAGCATGGATGCTTTTAAACATCCCCAGGGCTGAAGATATCCTCACCCCTTGATGCTGGGACTACCCTGTTCAGGTTAAGGCTGTAGTGCATTTTACACTTTGACAGGCCTTGTATTTCTTATTCACCACCTTTGTGATGACCGTTAGGGTCACTGAGATGTGTAACACACTTGTTTTGCTGGGAAAAAAAAAAAGCAAGTTATTTATTTTTTTTTATGAAAACACCACTTAGAATATTAGTGTGTTTATTTTTGTTCATTTTACCTGAGGAAAAACAGGGAAAGAAAAAAGAGCTTGCATGCTTGCAGGGAACATCTCTCTGATGTGTTGTATTTAGGATTTGGAGGCAGTTTTTATTAGTTTCACAGGCATTGTTCAGTCATTCTTTATTAAATAAAGATAAAAACATTTTTTAATAGGGTCTTATAATTATGTGATTATTATGTAATTATGTAATTATATGACCCTTGTAAACATGAACAATACACTTGTCTTGCAGCTTTGACTGTACAAATCAAAAATATATTTTTTGCTGTTTTATTTTTAAGCCTGCTATGATTCAGTGTTTCATCTTTCTTTTCTTTATTTCTACCCCCATCCAAACACCTTCTTCTAATTTTGTCTTGTTACTTCTGTCTTTGCTCCGCTGTTACAATCAATGACAGAGACTTATCCCATACGCTTTGCTTCCTTAGCTGTCCCACCTGTCTTCTCATTTTATCTTCACCCTGTTTCTAACTATTTAAGTACCTCTATAAAAGTCTGTTCTTTCTTTTGTGCCACATTATTTCCTGTCACTAAGCATCCTTCTGTTTTGTGTTTAAGGGAGTGCATATATGGATTTTAGTCTACATGTGTGTGTTTTCTCAGTTATATAGCCCTTCCAAACAAAATTCATTTTGCACCCTAACTCTTCTATTACCATTCCACAAAGCCTAAACATTAACCCTTGGGTGGTTCTAAAAGGAAACTGTCAAAGTTACTTAAGTGAGAAACCTTTGGGTGCTGCTATTCATCAAGCTTGTTATCCACAAAAAGAACCTCTATTCAAACACAACTTCCTCAAGATTTTCCAAAATGCTATTATGTTGTCATTTGTTGAATTCCCTTTAAAAAAAATATTTCCACAACTATAAGGGAGTTTGACTTGTTTGACATGCCCTGGAGTCAGTGGAAGAAACTGAGAAGAAGCCACAGGATTTATTCCACAAACATGACAATGAAATATGCCCACTGGATCAATAGTGGGGCCATCTATCAACTTTTCTTCTCTTTGAAATGCTCAAGTTATTTGGATTTTTTTTTTTTTTGTAAGAAAATTTTGGGTAACTGACTTTCTAATGTCTGACAGAAAAACTAGACCTTGACCATCTAATTAGGAACACCTTTCACCTATCAGGTCAGACCCACTTTTACCCCCAGAACTGCCCTAATATTCCATGACATGTTATCAACAATAAACATTCAAAAAAGCAATATATTGTTGCTGCAGAATGCAACTTTTTCAATGGGCAAATTTCTACTTCAACCAAATTCCAAATGGGCATCTTTTAGATCAAGTTATAGTCACTGTGTCAGGAGTTGGAATACATTAAACTCATTTAACAATTGTGATGATTTAAGATTTGATACATGGTGCCTCGTCCTGCTAAAACAGCAGATGGATAAACTATTGTCACTAAGAATTTCACATGACCAGCCGCAATGCTTAGGTAGGCTGCAGCATTTAAACAATGTTTGGTTGTTACCAAAGGGCTTAAAGTACGTCAGCAAAAAAATGCAAATATCCCCCCACACCACTACACCACCACCACCAGTTTGACCAACTGATACAAGGTTTTTCAGATGCACTTTTTCCTGTTATTTAGACAAAATGCCACAACTGAATGTAACTCATCAAACTAAGCAACTTTGTTGATTTGATAAAACTTCTACTCTTTATGTTAAGTTTTAGTAGAACAATAGATTATTTTAATGCAATTTATTAATGGTTCTAAAGCAGTAATTTTAATGATGTAACTTTGTTAATAAAAAAAAGATTTGTGTTATTAAAATATTAATAAAATTTATAAATGTAGCAGCGAATCTGAAATGTAAAATGTTGCAAGGAAAACATGATCATATTGTCTGGCTTGTCTCGAAATAAAAATAAAAACATGTCTGCATTCCTAAAGAATAAAAGATGTTCAAATTTAAAACATGTTGCTAGAATATAGCTTGAAAATATTTACATATGCATTCAATTTAAATTATACGAAAAATAAGAAAAATGTTCTGCAAATTCACAATAATAAAAGTGAGGTTATGGTAAAAAAAGAAGTTATTTTCACGACAAGGATAAGTGGGAGAGCATTTTTTAATTGTTGATAGGCCAACTTTGTTTACCAAGATGAAAAGCATTAACATAAAAGTCTTCAGTTCTAAAAGTTAGAACCTCATCTTTTTTCACACCTTAATTTAGGGCTTCCGCTCAATAAACTATGAGATAAATGGAGTAATATGGGATGGTTGAACAAGTGAAATGTACTAATATGGCGCAAAGCATAAAAAAACAAGAAGCAACAGAAATTCATAGTGTGTATGGAGCAGAGTCATCAGATAATGGATGAGGAATTGTACTGATCTCAGGAGTGAGGTGAAGATGGGGCACAAAAATTTAGCTTGCATGTGAAGGGTTGAATGGATCTGTAAAGGCTGAATCACAACATAACCTGAGCCTTTCGGTGGTTTTCCCTTGAGAAACCCCCCCACAAGTCATAGCTCTGTGACAGTAAAGGCTGGGAGTTCGAGCTACGCCCCTTTGTTTAAACAGTTTCGAGGGTCTGTTGACTAAGTACACAGCTTTGGCTGACTTTTATAATATGTAAGGACATTTACCCTTAATTCCCCGTGATGTTATCCATCATGGGGAATTAAGGGTAAATGTAATCTGTTGGACCATAATCTGAAAGGGATTATTGATATGCAGCATCCTCCTTTTCTTTTTTGGAATTCCATAATTAGCTAAATTAGCAAACTTTGTCTTTTTGAGTGATTTACCTACAGCATTATGCATTAGCACAGAGATGGGGAAATGACTTTGACTAAGACCAGAATCAAATCATGTTAAGACATTAAACTTAAAAAACATTTGAGGTGTATTTGAGTTGACCTGGCCTTTTTACACCGTTGACTTGGGACTTGAATTGGGCTTGAATCTGTTAATTAATAGTATGGAAATCATGCCAGTAGAGGATCATAGAAGGAGATGGAGTGAATTCCATCTTTTTCCAGCATTAGAGGTTGCATAAAAAACTGTAAGTAGTACTTTTTATACTACCTTATACTACCATGGGACTTGACTGAAGGCTTGACTCTGACTTGGCAGTCTTTGCTTGAGACTTGACTCAGGACTTAAGAATAAAAGCTTGAGACCAGCAAAACAATGATTTGATCCCACTTCTGCATTAGCAACATTGTTGCTAAGTTGATTTTGAGAACAGGTCACAAACTGTTCTGTCTGGGTAAAGTTGATAAATCATTTTGATAATGCAATGTTGAGTGCAATGCCTGTTTCTGCTCGTAATAATTAACCCACATCCTATGTGTTGGAAACACTCTGGGTAGCTTGAAGAAGACATACATTGAATATTACTTTTACTACATGTAGCACATGGATATATACCATATTCACATTTCTTAACAATCCTTTTACACATCAGAGCTGCAAAGTGGATCTTATTTAACCCAATAAATCCTTTGGGGTCAAGGTGGGTCTACTGATTGCCTGGTGATGAATTGACCAGCAAGCTAACTTTACGGTTAAAGCACCTATAGACTGATCCGCTGTCACACCTGAAAACCCATTAACCCTTCGCTCAACTCTAGCTCTGCTGAAAAGAACATTGACCTCTCCCTTAACCCTTTGCTCAGGTGGAAAATTGTCCACCAAGTCAGCAGAAACCAGTAAGCCTATGTGTACAAGAAGCACAGAAAGTTATAAAGGTGTAGACTATATTAGAGTTCCTAATGTTTCGCTATCACCACAAGATAAAAACCCTTTCTTGGACTAATAATGCTTCTCTATAACTCAATCTTTGTTTCCTGTTTGCATGCTCTGTCAGTTTTCCTTTGTCTTAAATATTAAATGAGTATGTGATCTCTTGAAATATTGACTTTTTCCCTATAGCCGAAGGGGACAGCCTGCAGAGGAGTTTATGCCTTCATTCAAATAAAAAGCAAAAGGCTTTTAATATCAAACTTTTATCAGTCTCTTTTTTATATTAATTTATATTTTTCTTACAAGCCTCTTAAAGTATATGTTGAAGCCTCAGCTATTGAAGGGTATGATTTGCTTAGATAGAGAATTATCTGTAAAGGTTCTTTCAAAAAAGCTCTTATATTTTTATCCCATTTGGTTTCTTAATAAGCCCAAACATCAGAGTATTTCACCCCAGTTTAGTAACATAGACCAACAAAAAGTGGAGCACAACTGTGACGTAAACAAAACAATTAAAAATGGTGTTAATTATGATTTTTTTAATCTAAATAGTGTATATATGTACTCAGTCACTAAATAACAGTAAGTGTAACAAGTTACTTGGAGATAGTTGTTTTCTTTTCTTATCTCGTATGATGAAGCTTTTAATCATGTAATATTTTCAAACCTGACTTTCTGCTTTTTCCTTCACAAAAATGGCCAATTTTATATTTGTTATAATCAGTGAGTTTTAAACAGACCCAGTTTACTAAGTTAAAAAGGAAACATTTACCAACTGATAAACAAAAAGACAAAATTTGATTCATTTATTTTTAGTTTATATGCTGCTGCAGTGGCATCTCCAGCTTAAAACAAAAGAAAATATACAGACGTGTGTAACCTCTTGAATACATGATTTACTGTTTACTGTTTTATTTCTGTGTAGTGAGATTTCCCAGTTTGCATCTCTGAAGGATACACTGTTCAGGATATTAGTTTATAAAATGTTTTGGTTTTGTTAAAAAGAACATCTTCTGTCTTAAAGTGGTTATATGATCCATAAGAATAGCTTTACTCAGTAGATGGATGGTTGGTTAGAAGACAAAGGAGTCGATCGTTAAGTCAGTAAAGGCAGTTTCCTAATCCATCACTTTGTTACACAAGTAGATAGAATGGTAGGCAACTATGTGATTGATGTTCAAGTTTAACCTCTTAGAACGGGTTGCTATTCTAAGACAAGCAAGAGCTTGTACACAAACCAAGGATTTGTGGTGAATATTTCTTCTAATAGAGAGCCACTAATGCATTGAAAGGGAAGCGTACAATCCCAAAACAGGCTCTAAATATTCCATTACAGAGTTAGCAATGTTAATATGTAAAGGAAACATTTTCAGGAAGAACTGTGTGCAAGTTCAAACAGATATTTGAGTTTAGACAATACTATCTAACTACTATTGACAACAGAGAAGGATTTTAAGGTGTTGGATGTTTCTAAGCCTTCAAGAAGATCGGGGGTTGCAAAAAGTCCACCAGAGATGTACACAAACTTATTCCAGTCTAAGAAAGACTTATATGGAACTCAGATGATGATGTTTAGCAATAATTTCAAACACTCTAAACCAACTCTTAATAAAAATAAATACTTTAGACAGACATGTACTGATTTAGTCCATGTAGGGAGATTATGGTTGAAATTGATGTTCAATAAAAAGCTTTTTTTTCTGTGTAACCAAAACAATACATGAAAGAGTGTTGCTAATCAGCCTTTACAAATCGTTGTCTATGTTGATGTCAAAGCCAGATAAGTGTTGCTTCTGGCTGCAGGGCTTATTTCCATAATAGGTTTGTTTGCCAGCTGTAAACTGTTTCAGAAAAAAGGTTCTCCAGAGGTCTGGAGCGGGGAGGAAAGGCCTTATTGTCTGGCATTTTAGAAATGTAAGTTGCAGTGGATTGTTATTTTTTTATGGTCACATTCCAATAACAGGGAGGTGTACTGTAGTAGATAGTTTGCTCTTTCAGTTTATGGTAAAACTTATGGCAATACTTAGTCTCTGTTAATTCTGCTCTTACTGATTAGTTAGTTGTGTCACTTCACAGCAAGAAGCCTGCTTGCTCAGCGTTTTGGCTGCTGTCAGTGCTGGCATGAACTCAGGCCTATGGCAGCTGGGACTTGTTGAAACATGGGGTCCATTCTGTTAATTAATTTGTTACATAAAATATCCATGTTATGTTGTTTATGGAGTTTTGCCAGTTCTCTCATTGCATGCTCTGGTTCTCCCTGGGTACTATGTCTTCCTCCCAAAGTCCTAAAATATGATCATTATTAAATTTGTGCATTGATTCAATTTGAATGATTTCGGATTTGATTCCGTGTTTTGATTCACCTTCCTATCAATTCTTCATTCTGATTCTATTCAGAAGAAGATTCATAAAAATGTACATGTTATAAATCAGCCGGCTAACCAAAGTTCAGTCTGGGTGAAATAGACTAAGTTTCTTAATCAGATTTAATCCCGTGAACATCTAATTTTGTGTAGACATTTCTATACATGATCAGATAGTTATTTTCAATCAGATTAATACAAAACAAACCTATAAACTAACATAAATCTTGTGAATTTTCACAGTTACATTTTGAAATGGAGCTTTATTGTTTAAAAACCTCATTAAAACATATTTACATAAATCCAGTTTCTGATGATGACAGCAATTATGCTGTATAAAGTATTTTTTAATTGTATTTATCTGATTCTGGGTGTATTGCTATGGTATGCTATGCAGTGTGCTGGAACTGAGGGTTTCAGGAAGGTTTCAGAATTTATATCATTAGCGTTCTTTATTGCACCTCACTTCCACTCAACTAGATGGTAAGTAGTGATATTTTACTTTTGTGAACAGAGGAACGATCAGATTTCGTACTCACTCATTAAATAAACTAAAATAAACCACGGATTACACTTAAAATTATTTGCAAGTTTAGCAGTCTCATGTTGAAGTGTTTTACATTGTATCTAGATTATGTCGGAAACAAGGTGGTTATTTGTTAAGACGTAAAATAAGAGGAAGAAAGTATAAAAAAACTCTGCTTTCCCTGGAGAAGGTACACTACGGATTTAGAGGAGGAACAGATTTCCTTGGGGAACCTTCCTTAGCACAACACTGGTGCAGTGGGTCAAAGATTAGACTCTTTTTCTCAGTTTGGCTGTTTTTAGTCATGTTGGCTTAGTGCCATTCTTTGCATAATATAACTTAATGTTGATTCCTCTTTGATGATATTAATGTAAGTGATTTTGGGAGAATTGAATAGTTCAAACTGTTCTGGTTGATTATCAATTCTTGTCTAAGATAAGGAAGCTGATAGAAACACTCTATCTCCCTGCTATCTCTTATTGTTTAAGTTTTATTTGATAAAAAATGGGTCAGTTGTTACCATGCCTTTTGTTTTTGACTGTTGTCTACATTTGATCAAGGCTTTTTCAAACATTCCCAGTACAGAATGAGGAATAAAAGTATATGTGACTTTAGCTGATATTGCATTGGGTCAAAATCAGTATCAGTCAATACTGAAGCCTACAGTACAGTATTGTATCAGCAATAAAAAAAAGTTGCATCGGGACTCCCCTCTGTACTGTATTACAATAATATTTTACTTTACAGAATAAAACCAAGCAGATCTATTAGTGATGTAATCCTCCACTTTCCAAACCATACTATCTTCCTTTCTTTTCCTCATTTCATCTAGGTAAACTTGTCGCTTGTGGAGAACAGCCAATCAATTGCTAGACTGACCAGTAATTGCCCTCTGAGTTTGTGCGGAGGTGTCTGATTGCATACTTGTGCATTTGGAAAGCGTGCCTGTCCCGTCCCACCACCTTAAGGGGTGATGTGGTGTGGGGGGGAAATGAGGGGGAATCAGCAGGCTTTAGGTAAGGGAATGACAAAATAACGAGACTTCGACCAACTCTGTCACATACACATACAGAAACACACATGTTGTGAACCCCCCCCCGCACACACACACACACACACAAACACACACTGGAATTGTCTAAGGAACTTGCTCCAGCTCTACCCTTATGTCCCAGGGGAGAGCTTGAAGGGCTTATGCTGAGGATTTTGCTGTTCTGCAGTGTGCCTGTCAGATAAGGAAGGAGAAACAGGCCTGCCTGGTGACACACTGCTGAATCTTTGCTATGCTGTATCTCCTCCTTCCTTTTTGCCTCTTTCACCCATCACTCAAGTACCTGCCACCCTCTACTGCATCTCGTGATGATACTACATGCATGAACTGTCTGGGATCCCATTTTGGCAAACTCTTGTAGGGAAACAAACACACTTCCAGAGGTTTTCCTATCAAACCTTTCTGGCTCTCCTCTGACAGGGACTTTATACTGTGGTTGTCCCACTGAAGAATTATTAGAGAATCTACAACAGAATTTTTGATTTTGCTGACCAGTTATTAAAAGAATAGTAGGTGGTAGTGGTTAAACCATTTGCTCAAGTTGTCTTTAACCAACCAAAGCAGGACAAAAAGCTGAAACCTTTATCCAGTTGTAATCCAGTTTTCCTAAAAAATTTATAAGGAGATAAAAGGAAAAAATACAAGTGAATAAATATTAGAACTAAGTTATCCAACACTTCACACAAGTTTGAAGATAAAAAACAAATGTAGAGTATATAATTATATGAGTATATAAGAATGACACAAACATCTGAACAAAAAAGGCCAAATAAACTTTATCTTTTTTGTCTTTTCTTGCTCTTTAATGTTTAAATGTGATATCTGTTCAGCACTTCAGTCAATGTTCTCTAAGACAAGTGCAATAGCTTCTTCTTCTAATAAGTGTTGATGTGTCACAGAAAATTGAAATGGGCTTCATTTTTACAAAATGTAAAAGATAAAGGTAGTATAACTTATTTTTCACAGCACTATATATCTTTTTTTTAAATTGATAACTCCATAATTTTCACATATTCGTGTTGACTCCACATAAAACCATCTCATACTTCTGACCCCCTCCCCCTCTTTGGATTTTCCCCTTTTTCCCCCCACCTGTAATCCCACTTACTGCTGCTCTCCAGCTGCTCTGTATTACAGGAAGACTGCTAAAGAAATTAAAGGAGGGCAGAATTTTTGACCATTCTGCTTATTTTCCTTTAAGTTTCTCCAATATTTTCCACGTTTGAAACCAAATTAATAAATGGCAAAAATATTTCTTAAGACATTTATTTTGTGCTTCCAGCTGTGATTTGATGTATTGATCGGTTACAAAAATGGCACTGTGCCAGAGCACTCAGCCTCTCGCCATCCTTATTCTATGCTCATTTTAATCCTGCAGCACAGCTGCTGCCACACCTACACCATCATCACTTCAACCCTTTTTTCATCACTCTTTTTTGTGTCTCTGGTGAATTTCCAGGCATCCTCATTAATGTAAGGGGTATCATGTTATATGTATAGCACTCTGACCATCAGTTCTCATTTGCAACTACCATTCCATCTGATTGGTGCATAAACACATTAATGTGAATCTGCATTTAGAAGGCAAAAAAAGAGAACACTTATCCTGATGTAGAACTACACAACATTTTATATATTATATATTTCGAGCTTTGTGTCATTTTATGAATATTTTTCAACCTTTGGCCTTGTCCTGTCTCATCCCGTCCACACATCACCCCCCCACACCCACCACCACCTTTTTTATCAGCACCATCCCCCAGCTCCAGCCTCCTGGCAGCTCCTTCGGGCAGGCTAATTGACTTAGTCCCAGGAGGAGGGGGATCATGCCACATTTCTAATTCGGCTTCTCCTTTCCAGATAAAAGCTATATCCATCCATCCTTCAAACCCCTTTTTTGTACCCATCATATCTTTCATTTTATGCCATTATTCCTGAAAAGTAACTGTAATTTGCTTAAGTTGAATCAGCTTAAATTTTATGTGCAATCATATTTTTTTTCTTATTCTTTAAAACGTTGCTTTCTTAAACTTGCTATATAAACATCAATCAGTCCTAGATGCAGACTTTACAGACAAGTGAATACATTACTGGCAAACACTGAACACACAAGCCCAACTGCAAACACCCACACACATATACTGGCAGAGCTGTGTACCCCACCTTTGCTCACCATGGGGTTCATCTTCAGAAAGCTTCAGTCTCCACATACACACCTGGAAGGAGTAACTGGGCGTGTCTCTGTCTTTCTCAGCATATGCTTTCATGTCTATTAAGCGAGCACCTTTTTTACTTTTTTGTTCACTAACAAGCAGACAGCCGTAGAGAGCAAAAGGATTTGTTTGGCATCTGAAATAATTAGAAACATCAGTTTTAAACCCTGTAAAGCAAAGACAATAAACATGCTGCATTGTATGTTGTTGTGCTGTTTATTCATATTCCATCATGTGTGTTATTAAATCAAAAAGCCTATCAATGACTAGAATTTAGATGCTTGTTCTCTATAGTTGATAAGACTGTTTAGAAACACTTTTTTTATATTGAGTGAAATAGTCCTTCCATGCTCAGAGTAGTCAATACCTTATGTATTCAGAAAAAGGAACAACAGCAACAACAAAAAATCTGGCAAATCCCTCTCATTCGATCTGCTGGAAAAAAAACCCAATCAGATGTTTTCATCGGTGGCCCTCATTGTACGCATGCATGCACATCAGGTTTGGCCTTTGCCAGAATTATTTACAACACCCCGTGGCAACACTCTTGAGGTTAGTATTGCTAAAAATAGCATGCTAAAAGTTGTATTGTTAGTATTGCTAAACTTAATATACTACCTTGAAAACCACAAGAACAATATAGTTTATTTACAGGTTGATGAGACATAAGGGAGTTAGGTTGCAATCCAAAATGCATTGAAAGAAACGGCTGACTAGGCTCCCCTCTGCTTTACCAAGTTCTGCAGTGAGATGGACGTTGGCGTTTGTGGGGGAGGGCTTAGCTTTGAACTGAGGAGAGATGGAAAACGTCGCTTTCAAATCTTTATGGATCTCCAACATTACCAACCATAGCTTTAAAATTATCTTGACAAATGGAGCTTAAGCGGAAGTTCAAACTGAATAAACTGGACCTCTTCATGCAATCAGGAGTTCATCCGTCTGTGGAGCTTCCAATCATCTTTCTACCGCACCTTCTCGTCATTCAATCAGCATCAAGAGTCCAGCATGTAAAGCCTTTTATATCCACAGCAGTCCGCTATTCATCGAGCTTATGAGTTGGATCGCATGTCGGACCTAGATTCTGATGGCCCTCATCCAACCCTCCTCCAACCCCTTCTCCACCATCTGGTCAACGTCTAGCTCCCTCCCTTGACACTGTTCACCCTGTTTAACTATTCCTTAAACTCATACTGCATGCAAGGCATCCACAGCTGGTCCAGTGGAAGACTATCGTGTTAAGCCTGGTTCTGCCAGATATTCTTTTTTCTCTCCATAGTCGATCTATGCTTGCTCATCATGGAAGTTCATACGAACCTGTCCCTTATTCCAATCAGCATTCATCTTCATTCCCTCTCCATTCCACCAGTTAGAGGCCTTGGGGTTTTAATCCTATTCTATTTAACTGGTCATGCATACAATCAAAGCCAATTTCAGTGTTAATGTACCCCGCCGGCGCCTGAGCGCCAAAAACAAGTTTGTTTCTATAAAGTCTTCTAATTGCCTTTCTTCTCTCTTTGATTTTTAAGACTGAAATGTTTCAGGTACAAATATTACAATTTTAATGAGCTTTTCAATCTATAATCATTCTCTAATACTGTGGTAAATAGCTAAGTTGAGGGTTCTAAATGGACAGATATGCATAGTTGGAGGCTCAGACTTTTCTGGTTTTGTTTAACAAGATAAATTTAACTATAGTATGTTTTTGCACAGCAGACTGTGAAAAATATTTGATTAACTCAACTTCTTGCAACAATGTTTTTATAATATTACAAGCTGTTAACAGATTCTTTTATATCAGATTTTTTTTATTTATTGGTGTCAGTAGTAGTTATCTCTGCATAATCAGTGGATTCAAATTGATCAACAGCCAGGGGGCTGCATTTTGTCATGACAAAACCTTGCTTTTTTAAAAAACTAAATTTGTTTTTAATTCTAAAAATTAAGGATCCCAAATTTAATACATGCAATCTTTGGTGAGCCTTTTATTTTTGTTTTGCTTGTAATAAATTACTTTGAATTCTTAAACAAAGAAACTACAGAAAAGCTGCTTCTAAGTGTTGATGAGTGTTTGTTCCATTCAGAAAATTTAATGTCCTAATTTGCTTATTGGTTTGTGTTAGAAATATAATCATTAACACCTTTTAGGGGCATTAAACATATCTGTTTTGAATTTCTGTATAAATTATGGAAATTAAAATGAACCTATACACAAATCTTTACTAATGCAATATTATTTTGTATGTCTCAAAGGCCACATTATATTTTTCTTTTTATTATGTTCCTTATGTCCTTTCCTGTTTGAACAAGTTCTAAACCTTACATTGTCATAAGGAAATCAGGGGGGAAATCCTTAACTATACATTTATCTGAAGAATCAGATTATTCGTTTCATGCAGACGTTTGAAGTGGAACCATATGTCTGAAATATAGCTTAGATCTTGGATGCGAAAGCTTGTAGACGTAAAATCAAGAGATGAAGGAAATAGGGAAACGCAAAAGAGCAGAGGAGCTTTTAAATTAATGATGAAAGATAGAAGAGAGTTTAGGAAAATAGTGATAGATTAGTGTGAAATTTTTTAGAGTAGGATGTCTTTGTAAGGAGTAAAGTCAGCGAACATTGTTGTGATTACATGTAGGTATGGATCAGAGAACCCCTTTATGTCTTTCTTTCTGTTGTTTAAACTTCAACTGTGTTATATTCAAAACATGTAACTGTGTTTCAACTACATATTCAAGACTTCGCATGGCCTCTGTGTGTTTGTGTCTGAGAAAATGTGAAAAACATATTTTGCACAACATTGTTTCTACATGAACCAAAAGATTTTGTTGGCTGAAACTTCATGGGAGCACTGATGTTGTTAGAGTATAACATATTGTCTTAGTTCTTTAAAAAAGGATTGTTTTTTTAAAGCAATTTAGTTCATAATTGTTGGGTTTTCTCTGCCTTTATAACAGTAAGTGATACACGTGATAGAAAGTTCACACGTGCAGAAAAATGAAACACAGTGGGTTCCAGGTGAAATTAAATGTACAGTGTGTTACAGGTTGTTGGGTAATGTTTGAAGTAATGTTTCTGTCAACCTCAGTGAACCTCTCTCTATGGGGACCCACAGCAATCCCTTCTATATTAAACATGGTCCAAAGGCCAAGAGTATTGCAATACATAAGATATGCAAGTACATAGGATTTTGAGATGATCAAATGTTCAAAATCCTTAAAAGAGATAAATAACCCTTTAATTAAGCACAGAGTTTGTACATTTACCTGGCATATTTAACTGAATGTAAAAAAAACAAACTTTTCACAAAATCCATAATAACCTTCCTTATTATAAAAGAAGATATTTAGATAAAAGTGACCAAAAAAACAGTTGAGTTTGTGTGTTCGTTTCTGCGGGGCGTCAGTGAGGATAAGAGTTTAACAGGATGGTATAACGACATGCTGATACACCAATGCTTCCTGAATAGAGGGAAAAACGTCAGTCATCGTTATTAGACAAGCATGAGAGAGCCCATCACTAGTGGGGTGTAAAAATTAATCCACGTCCGTCACATGCTGTGTGTTTTGATGACTCCGTGGGATGGCTGCGAGGTCCTGAAATCCATCCTCACTGGGAACCCAGAGGATTCTGACAAGCTCTCAGTTACTTGCTGCTTTGCTGAGATGAATAGAGCTTGAAATTATTATTATTGTAACACTACAAGAAGGGACAAAAACTACCTTCTGAAATGTCTTCTAATAAATAGTTTAGATAAGCACAATAGATAGAGGCTAAATGCCACTGAAAGTTTCATTAACAAAAACAGTTGCACATTTCTATGACTTAATTTAAAAGTAATTGCAAATACCGAAATTTGTTGTAAAGCTTTTGAAAAAGATGCAGTAAAATCCCCATTTTGACAGTTTCTGCATACAGTAGTGGAGAAGAAATGACTTTTTGTAGCTCTTGAAGTTTGTTTTAACAAATGATACACAAATTACATGATAAAGTTTGAAACTCATAGATGAAGGTCAACTGAATAAAACCATGTATTTACTTTCTGGCCTCTTGTCCTCTTTGCTCTTCCTTCCATCCAGACATGAAATAGTCATTAGGTGTAGCAGTAATTCAGCCCAGCCGTCTTTGCACATTAGCTAATGTACATCAGAAAACGTCAGTAGCCTGCAGGTCTGTTCGCGCGTGTTTGAGGTGTGTGCATGTATACAGTGTGTGAAACCTTCCACATGTAGGTCTACGTCTTTCAGCGTTCAGGAGAGTGTGGCTCCTCCGAAAGGAGAGTGTGGGAGGCTGGCGTGTGCGTTTTTACGTCAGACAGTTCGCATGACATGGTTTTCTGTTCTTTGGTCGACAGGTGCTAAATAATAAAAGCAGCCAGTAGGAGCAAAGGAACAGACAAGACAGGGGAACATGGTAAGGCAGGAATAGCAGGCAGAGATGAGGACAAGAAAGAAACCAGAAATAAAGAAGAGATGATACAGAACAAATGTTAGTCTAATGAACTTTAAACATGGCTTTCTCCTCTAAGGAAAAAAAAATGTTTTTTTAAGTTATCTAACCATGAAAAGCTTTACCTCCTCTCTCAGCTACTGATGGAGCTGAGCAAGGTCAGAGTGGTCCTGAAATATAGAAGCGATATGGAGAACTGGAAGAAACAACAGCTTTGAAGAGCAAAACAGAGAGTTTATGTTCGCATACTGCAGTAAAAAACAAACATGAGGGACGAGAAAGACAGGCAGAAGGTGACATACGATTCAGGTTTCTGTCTCTTTGGTCTCTATGTCTACATCTCAAATGATATGTGCATGCTCACGGGAATCAGACTGCTACCTTAAACTTTTTAAGCTGCATATCAGAACTACAAATAAAATCAAAGAGTATATATCAAACACTGCAAACTGAGACTGGATATGATGAAATGATGTGCTCAGCTGGGCATCCTGCTGAGGCAGTAATGAAAGTGAGTCAACTGTGAGTGTCAGCTATTTGCCAGTTTTGCATTTCATTGATTCAACCAGATCTTAAACAGCTATGCTGAGACTCCCCCTTTGGAAATCCTATATGTTGCACACACAGACTGGGAGGCACACACCTGGGCAGGATGAAGCTTACCCCAGGGGCAGCTTGAGTGGGACAACTGCGAGCATAGAAGGCAGCAAAGATTAACTACAGGAAAAGCTTTTTTTTCTTTTAATTACTATGTCTTAGTAGCTTCTGCACCAATAAATAAAACCTTACTGAAGCTGTTAAATAATGTTTAGTAAAAGTGAAAATTGAAGACACAGTCTAGACTCTAACTAAAATTAACACTGGAATATGTGTGTTAAATGAAGAAATATCGGATTATACTGATTGGACTCCTTACAAACTGGATCAATAAAAACTTAACATGACTTATAACTCTGTCCAAATACAATATTCAATTTTTTTGTTCCTTTATGATTTAGCGCTGCGTTTTGTTTTGTTTCACTCGGTAAGAGAACTCTCTGCACACTTTGACATCTGTTTTAAAGGACTTAATACAGTAGAAATAGGACGATGAAAAATTTTGGCAATTTTGAAAACACAGCTTTTTAAATCCTTTCTATTGTTCGATTTCTGCAGATGGTCTATTTTCTCAGCTATTGACTTTGAATCATAATTCACATTAAGAGGGTTATTTCAACATTTTTTAGCACAAAAACAAGATTTTTTTTTCTTCTTTTTTTCCTTATTCCAGCTTGAGCCGCAGAGGCCTGTTAACCACCCATTTATTACATCAGGTATGTGAAGGCAGGGAAAGACCTACTACATGCAGCACAGTGGATCCTGAGGACTAGGATGGAAGACCCGAGTCACAGATTAATTTTCAGACCCCAGATATAAAATCTGTTGATGGTTGGTAATTGAGTACAGTGAAGACAGAATGAGTGGTATGCATATGTATTGACAGTGTGTGTGTGTGTTTCAGCATGGCTCAGTGGGCTGAGCACTGAGGCAGGGAGAGTTTGGACAATTAAAAGAATTCCTGACTGGATTCTTTGTCCTATGAAAAACTCCCATACGCATCAACAGTGGATCAAAACCCAACGAGTGAGAGCAGAAGAGACACTTGATATCCTCTAATCCATTCCCTAGTGTGCGTGAATCATTTCACTATGACAGACCCACTCACATTGGAGCATATCGCCTTCCTGCTCATTAAAGAGTGCAATTAGTGTTTTTTTTTGTACATTTATTCTTTTTTATAGCCCCCTTGTCTTACACCTGTATATGTTTATCTTCTGAAAACACACTAAACCTCCCTTCAGCTCTCATTAGTGGAAGAGGTGACTTTATCTTTGAAAGCAAGCTCATCTGTACACAGCACATTCCTAAAGTGCTGACAGACAACACTGTGGTATTGCTGAATTTCATTAATGTTGCATTGCGGCATGGGCATTCCAGCATACAGCACTGAACTACACATATTTTTGACTAATTTTACTAAAACCAAAAATCAAATCTTCATGACGTCCCCCCACCCCAAGATTTTAAACATCTTGACACTTATGGAAATGAAGTGAGCTGAAGATAAGGGGATTTGTTACCAATCCCATCTGTCATCTTCCTAAGTGGTCTGAAATCCCAGCTCACACTGTTAGATTATTTTCTGTTTTTTCCAGAGAGGATAATGAACTGCCATTTGACTGAAGCTAGTCACAAGTATTGATTTTAGTTTTTGCTCTTTAGATGAACTCTGGGTGGATTTCGGTATTATCCATTAAACCACTGTGTAAAGAAAGCCCAAAAGCTGTCAAGGTTTATTGCACTGACTGTGGTTTTCCTCATTATAATTCATTAGTTGTTAAAAGGAAAGACAATAAATTGCAGTTTTAACTGACAGCAGTTTAATAAAAGATCCACTGGCCTAAATAAAGCTAATAATTTTCATTCAAAAAGTTGTACAGCTGGAGTCTTTTACTGAAAGAGTTAATCTAAATCCCATACGCTTGAAACTGATTGAAATTATTCGTTCTCTATTAAACAGATGGATCCTTCAAAGAACAGATTAATTTATGGTAAGATTTGTTTAAACACATAAAAACTCATATTTACCTATTAGGTGGAGATTAGCTTCAATTAATTTCATTGAGGATTATTTGAGTAAAGGGGTCATACAAATAAATGTACACCAACGAATGCAAACCATTTTATCAAACACCCTGTTAAATTTCATTTAACATTTTCAAAACTTTATGATTGTATACATTTAAATCTCCTAAAGAAGTATGGTTCAAAATAATTTATTCAAATGTATAAAAAATCAGGTTTAGTATGTTTTTTATGAATAAAGTGTAGATTTTTTTTACAATTTATTGCTGCACTTTGATCTTTTAGTGTAAAAATGCTGAACAATTAATTTTAGGCCGTCACAGGGGAATAAATAAGGGACAGTGTATTTAAACTGTTTTCTTTTGCTTCAAGTGAAGGATTTATGTAGGAAGGGTTTAAGAAACAGATGACTACGTGCTACTATTTTCCAAAGCAACATCTCTATTGCATACATTATTAAACCCTCTCATGTGCAACATCATATTCATTGAAGCATCTCTGGAAGTCTAGCTGCTTCACTGCTCGCCGTGGATCGTGTAAAGTTACACCCTTCCATAGTGTTCACTCTGTAGCGACTCCCTTGTCCTGAAATCAGGGTAGTACCTCATAGCGACACCCGGTTGACAGACTCTACTGGTTAATAAGCTCATTAACACTATGAACTGCCCATTCAAAGAGCAAATTAGCATGGGACACACAAAGTTAGCCACAACCAATTAGAGGAGTCTTTCAGACTGAACTTGTTAGGTATGAACTCAAAAGTGTGTTGGTTAATGAGGATGCACAAGACGAAACACGAGGCCACAGTGCAGTGAAACAATATTTACATCCCTTTAGATTTCCTTTTTTCTGCTCTTTTATCACCCCTAAGATTTCTTTTAGCTATTTCCGGGTTTAATGTAAACATTTTAGATCATTAAACCCTGAAATACATTCTACAATCAAATAAAGCCAATCAGAGCAAATACACAGTCTTGTTTTTAAGTGACATAATCATTTAAAAACTCTCAAAAAAGCAACTGCCCAAAGTGAAAAGCAATTATTATTTTTTTAATCAGCCACAGCAACTTTTTTCATCTGATAGTAGTTTTTTTTTATTGATTTGGAGCATTTAAATGTGAAAAAAGCAACTCAGAGTAAATAATGTGTGTAAATGTAATACTATCTAATATTAAAGTATGTAAATCTATAAGACTCTTAAAAAAAACTTTAAGTTTTATATGAGGGAAACTACGTCTAATAGGCCCCAAAAGCAAATTCCCAATACTTTATAAAGTTAAATTTGTGGCACCACAATACTGTTCTGCAGTGGTAATCATTGTGGCTCAGTGTTTTTGGCATTCAGCGCATGAATTCTCGGGTAAAACTTGACTCTGCTCAGCCCTCTTTTTGTGCTCTTTCCTCTTCATGAACTGAACTAATGAGGAGGCCACCACAACCATCCAGCCACATCACGTTCTCTTGTGGTTCTCTGTGTCAATGGAAGTAAATATTTAGAGGAAGCATTGATCTAACATTGTAGCTAGAGCAAAACATAACACAAACAAACCGACTGTGGTTTATACTAGTGGGGTTTCACTTGTCGACCTTATTGCAGTTTTTTTTAAATATGTTTCGCAAAAAATCTTTCATTACAACTCAAAAATTACAACTCAATGTAAAATTACAACCCAAGTTGTCGGTATTTCATGTGAGCGGCCAACACAAACTGGAACATATTTTTGAAACTAGTATGGTATTCAGTTTTCTATTCAAAATAAAAATTTGAACAATGAGTTGTGCATACAGTATCCAGTTAGCCATATGAATCAATACTTTATTGAACCACCTTTCACTGCAAAAACCACTGCAACCTGTCGAGGTATGTCTGTAGTAGATTTATATGCCAAGAGACAAATTTTTTGTCTCAGATGTAGATGTTACAATGTGGCCTTTACTAAAAGCCTGGAACACAGAATATAGATCAGGAGACTGACTGGTTCACATCAGCGTATCCAGCAGGCAAAGCATAGGTACCATCAGCCCATTGAGAGGAACCTTAATACCATCAATCAACATTGAAGGAGGAAGGGTATTAGGACCAAAATGGATTACAAGATCTGTAATCAGCAGCTCTGCCATGACTCGGCTTTTCTCGACACCTTCTTGACAACATTTTTTTCACATGCTTCAACTCTTCAAGCAGCAGAGTGAAGTAACATCTACCTCGGCATCAACCTGCTGCCTTGCAGCTGCACCAAATGATCAAGATCCTAAATGTGGAAGGCCCAGACAAGGTGTCAGGTACAACACAAAAATTATGCACTGATTAACTCACAGAGGCCTTTGTGGAAATCTCCAGCCTCTTTTTGAAGCTTTCCATGTTCTTTGTCACTTCAAAATATTTCGTTATTATACTAGTCCCACAAAAATTGACTCAATCTTTCTCATCAATTCCAGTACAATCTTGTTGCTCTACCCTCGGTCATAGTAGTGGTTTGAGAATATTCTGTTAAGGTATAATCAAGGACACCATTCCTTCTGGCCTGCATGGCCTTCAATTAAAAGGGTGTTTATTCTACAGAAGATACTTTGTCACTACCACCTCAAGCAGCTCTGATTCATCTCAGGGATCCTAACATCTGTGTTAGGGTTGCTATTTCTAGACTTCAAGGCAGGCATTCCCTCCAGATATGCTGGACCTGAAGCTATACAACCTGAGCTTATCTGCACCACTTGGCTCATGGACTAGGTATTTCCTTTACAACAGGGCTCATGTGGTGAGGATAGGAAGAATGGCAGGAAAAATGGGATGGTGTAAGTTTGTGCTGTTAGCTTTGCTCTCTCTTAACTGTCTTTACAAATGCTTTTATCTTTACAACAGACATTGATGTAGTTTGACTCTGCTGTGGTGGGTCTCATATCAAACAATGTCTTGACAGGTTTTTTTCTTTCGGGATTTGTGTGTTTAAATCTATGTTGTCTCCGCATTTAAATTTATCCCATCAACCTTGACTAGCTTCCATTTCTCTGCTGAAAGAAGCAACCAGACAGCATAGTTCTCCAACTATCATGTTTCCCCACAGCGATGGTTCATTTTGAGTATGTTGAGTATTTTGTATGTTGATCAAAAAGTTAAACCTTTGTTTTATCTGGCCTGACCAAACGAGCTTTTAAATGAGCTTTTTTCCACAATGCATTTTTTTTTTCTTTTATGCAAAGATTTTTATGGAGCAATACCAATAGCTTGAGCAAAACTTTTTGAATACATTAGCCTATATCAACTACCATAATTACAAGACTCCAGCGAAACATAGTCAGCTGAAAATTGTTTTAAGCAAAAAGCAAAATAAAAGAAGAACATAAAAAGGACAAAAAATGTATAAAAAAATATTGATCAATTTCTTTTTACTCTATGCTGGTCTGTTGACAAAACATAAAAAAATAATTATTACTTTTTCTAAAAGCTGCTTGACTGTACATGTTCATGTTTTTTCCTTAATGATATCATGTCAGCTTTGAAACTTCCAGTCTTCAGGCACAGAACCTAGCGGGGCTGTGGTTTCCGGGTAATTACTAACGGACCACTTACTTCAATTTTAAATACAGGCATCTTTATTACTTTTCCTCACTGATGTAATTATTTGATGTTTAAAACTGGACTATGGCTGCCAGCAACCAACAGAATAGGAGAGAAGTTAGAGGTGTTGTTGGACAGAGAGGAGAGGGAAAAAAAGAAATGATTTATGAGCAAGCTGTATTATTCTTTCCTTGGTAGTTCCTTAGGGTCCTGTCTCTCTTTCCCTTCAGCTCTCACTCTTTACTTGTTTCTCAGCTGTTTTTATTATCTGACCTTTTCTTTTCTCCCTGCTTCTTCTCTGCTACAGAGATGTCATCTCTTCATGCAGTTCAGGTGTTGTTTAACTAACCCATTTAACCATCTGGCCTTAAATGGATACGCTTACTGAAACCCACTATGGAGAAAATTTGTAGTACTTCCACTCTGTCACCCATGACCCAATACAAAACCCACAGAAGAGGTTACGTTGCAGGGAAATGCAATGAGTGGTATTTTAGAACAGCTGTCACAAAGAGAAAATGATTATAGCATGCAGTGAGTTGTCTTAGTGTACAATTCTGTGGTCTTTCATTAAAAGTGACTCATGCTACAAGATAAATGATTAAATTCCACAGTTGGACAAAACTTCTTAGTGTTCTTTCATCAGCTTGATTTTTATTCTTTTAAAATGTTTGATCTGTGCACAAAGTAGTCAAAAAAAGTAAAAAAAAAATAATTTTCTTTATTCATTGTGCCGTGAATAGCCTCAATATATTGCAGAGAATATTAAAGCAATTCATATACATTTTTTTTAAAGATTGGTTCATAGACTAACACAGGGACGCAGGTTAGAAAATAATTCAGCACCAGGTATACTGCTTTAGAGTTTATTTTTACCAAACGTTCTTCTTTTTCTGGTCAGAGTCTGCATTTATTGACGCAAGACAGAGTCAAAATTATTCCAAATAAGAGGTGCTAAATTGTATGAGCATCTTTCAGTACATGCAAAAGTGAGCTTGATGCAGGTTATCTACAAATACTAGTGTGCAAATGTTAGCATGTGCACCCAGATTTGGCTCTGTTTGGGAGTTTGGGAGAGGCCATAAGAAAGATATGCCATGGAAATGAAGGTAGTACTGATAAATATTCTAAAAATAATATTGATGATACAAAATTACATTTACAGTGCACCTCATAGCCACCCTTAAAGTGCTACAAACAAAGGTAAAAGAAAATAAAACATAGCTGTGCTTTGTGTTTGGTAATGTTTTATTAAATCAAGGGAGAAAAAAAGTCCCTGTTGGGAAGAGATGTGCTCTCGACCTGCCCCCATCTCTTTTTGCAGTCTCTTTTGATTTCTTCATTCCTTATAAAAATGCCATAATATGAGTTGAGTCATTGTTTTTAGATTTGGTTTAATGGTATAAAGATTGTCTGCCATTCTGCTGCTTTAAATTGTGCTTGACATTTATTCTTAATTAAAATAATTTCAATGTTTTTTTTGACAGTCCAAATATCTATAATATGCACCCAGAATATTTCTTCATCCTTAGGTATTGTATTGTACCAATGCCTCCTTTGTGGCAACAATGATCGCTTATATTTTTGCATGTTTGTTTGCCCCTGACTTTCAGAAATACTAAAAAACACACAAAAACTGCAGCTACAGTTGAGCTCCTGATTTTGAAGAATCCCTATGAACGAAATGCTTACATTTGCATATCCTCCACCCATCAATTTTCTCAGTTTGTCCATTAGAATATTATCTGCATATTGATGAAGGTTAACATGAAAAAAGATATTTGCACACTCTGACTGCTGAATTGCAAAACTCCAATTATTCTGCACCTTTGTTAAAGATCTGATCTATGTGTATAAACACATTTGCACCTGTTTTAAGACACGCAAACCTACCAAATATCAGGCCCAACGTGTATTAAAATATAAAACAAAAAATCCTAAACAGCCCCCTTAAACAGTTAGAGCAACAATAGTTTTTGGTATGACACTGCTTACTATTTTTCTTTTTCTAAATATTTGGAGTTTCACTGAGATATGAAATAGATTTAAAGGCCTTGACAGTTTAGGTTTAGCACACATGGCTACAGCTAGCCAGTTACAGTGAGCTATTATGTTTTAGTTTCAACATTTTTAGATATCCACTCTGTAGGTATACACCCTGAAATAAACATCAACTCAATGGAAATGAATAATACCACCACTGGTATCCAGCTACAGGCCATACACTGTATATCCATTTAGATTTTCTTATTAGTAAAGGAAAAGTGATGCGGCATACATGTTCTTCTTTATTTATGCTCTTATCCTAAATTTTATAACTGACATAGTGTCAGTTAAAACAACACAGATTTGGTAGTAACAAAATCTGAGTTTGATTTCAGCTGAATAAGTTATTAGCTTAGAGGTATTTCTGTGGCATTGTTGATTTTCCAGTAAGAGCTTTGTGGCAGGTGTGGTATGTTTATCCAGATTTAAGTCAGGCTGCAGATAAACCCGGCTCTGAGCAAGAGCTGATCTCATGGTGATGTATTTCCCATCTGAGGACTGTGCTGGCCAGAAGCATCTTGAGGATACCAGTAAGACCAAAAAAAAAAAAAAAAAACACTATGGAAAGAGGCTGAATTTACATTTAATGTTTTCCTTTCACTTTTTTATTTATTATTTCATCAAAATCAATTGTAGGAGATTAGAAATAAGAAAGAAGTATCGTGTGACTGGAAAGATAGTCATCATCTTATGGTAAAGATGAAAAAAAAAACAGATGGAAAAAGATTTAGACGGAAGTGAAAAAAAAAGGTGTTGTGAAAAATGATTAAAAAAGGGTATAATCTGTGAGGCACTATGTTTTAATGGAGTTAGGTATTTGAGAAAAAAAGCAGTAAGGGACACATTTCAGCTGTGAAAGGAGTTTATCTGTGCCAGTTATCTAATGCCAAACTATAGGTATTACCTTCCATGCATTGTGTGCACTTTATGGTCCAAGCTTTACTTCCTCACATATTCCTTTTTGCTTGGTGGAAGCCTGACTGGATATATTCAGTGTTTAAACTCACCACATATTTCATGAAACACATTGCAGGAAAATGTGTTCAAATATTCTCTATTGATCCAAATGTTATATATATATTCATTTCTACATTGTCGGTGTTCTTAATCATGCAAGTTTTTGTCTTAAGAATCAACACACTGTTTTATCATTCATACATAAGTTAAATCCAAGAGGTGGCAAAACATATTGATATGCTTACAGGTTTGCATGATTCTCTACATACAGGAGAAGTTTCTAACCTTACCATGTTGGGTTTTTATCCCTTTAATACTTTACTACTTGACTAACAGATCCTAGACAGAGTTGAAAAATCCCTCACTAAACTTCCCAGCTTCCCCCTGTCTGTCTGTCTGTCTGTCTGTCTGTCTGTCTGTCTGTCTGTCTGTCTGTCTGTCTGTCTGTCTGTCTGTCTGTCAGCTAAATCAAACAATCCAAATTGTTTTAAGCAGCGTATTATATTTTGCATAAGGGTATTTCACACTTCGATACAGTTTATTCCAGTTCCTTCACTTTTAAATCCTTTCCGTACATAATCCCAACAGATTGAGGGTTTTGTTACTAAGTAGAATTTCAGATGGAAATAATTTGGATCACACTGGTGAAAAAAGACGTGCAAGAAAGGAGAAAATATTTAAATATGACAGAACCTATTAAATATTTGAAAATATGATAAATGGTAAAAACACAAACTTAAAAAGGGGAAAATAGGGATGAAAAAGCACTGCCGCAAGGAGAGGAGCGTGCAATGAGACAGAAAGCAGGACAGAGAGAGTATCGGAAGGAGAATCCTGCTAATGATGAACAGATGTACAAGTGGTGCAAGTCTCAGTTGAGCTTTATGTTAAGAACTGTCAGCTGCATGCAAGCTCACAAGGAAAACCTCATTTAACATGGGATCATCCTTGATTTACTGAGTTCCTTGAACATGATAATTTTTGTTTGAATTTTAAATTATTTTTTTATAAAAAGTATATAAGCTGTGGTAAAAACTGACTTAAAATAAGTGAACTTTCAAGCATATGACTGCCGAGCTAAAGTTAATTAAATTAAAAATAACTACTTCGTTTAGTTTCGGATTTATAAAGTTTGCAGTTTCTATAATATATAGTTGCAGTTAATGTTATGCCTACTGTTTTATGCCTCACACTTTCACTAACTCTCAGATGGAGAGGAGTTTGTGTTGATCAATATAACTGAGAGTCAGGAGACAAAACTGAAGAAGAAAATAGCAACTTAATCTAAGACCCTTTACACGAGTGGAGTCAAAGAATATTCTTTAGAAATACTAAAAAAAAACATTCTGGAGAAAGAAGGCAAAAAGCAACAATGCTTAAATGGCATCAGTGGCTGTTTAATGTTAGCAACAATGTGCAGCTAGCTGCTGCAAAAAGCTAAAGAAGTCGATTTTAAAACTCTTGATGAGCTTTTTTTCCCCAAAAACATTTGTGTTGTTGCCTAAAATTGAGGTGGTTCCTGTTCCTACATATCATATATGTTGCTGTTTCCAAAAAACAAAACAAAACAAAAAAAAAAAAGTTGCTATGTGGCTTTAAAAGTGAGGGAATTGCTAGATTCTCATTAACATAAAGAACTGATCCACCTCTCTTCTGAAAAGTGTCTGTATAATGAAATTGGTGGTGTGGAATTTACAGTGTTTTGCTGTTCTATGACCTATATTTTACTTTAATGTGAAGTCTTGTAAACTATCTATCTGGGAATTCAGTTTAAATCCCCAAGATGCCCTCCGACATGGTCAGCTTGCTAGTTAATATCCAAATCATTCACACAGTGAGTGTCGACACAATTCTTAATTTTAGCATTAAGCATTCAACAAACCAAGAAGAGCAAATGTTTGGCAGCTTTGCTCATATGGTGTTAAAATACGCGTGAGCAGGAAGGTATAAATATAAGTGTATTATTCTCTTACTGGTTTTATGTCTTTGAATTTCAATGAAGTGAGAGAAATATCTAATGCTTTGTGGGATGAAGATGTCAGCAGTTGCTGCCACCTTAGTAATGAAGTTCCTTCTGCAGTTAGAGATGTTTTCATTGTTCTTAGAAAATGCTTCATGCTATCTGTAAAGAAACCAGAAATATCTACGGATCACTAATATATCTTGTTAGTGTCCCTGTGAAATAAATCTGAATTGCTTTTGTAATTTCTGGGCTTTGGGTCACTGTTGAAAACTCACTCTTTATTCTATTGGATTTTTCTTTCAAGCTGGTTGATGTACATGTTCTTATAATCACTAGATAAGTGCTTACTGAGAAGTACCAGGCCTTTTCCAGTTTTCAACTTTCCAGACAGTTTTGTGTTCCAAACCATCTGGCATTTAAGATCAGACGGGGATTTGAGACACAGTTCAAAGGAAAACCAAAACTGAACTTACATAAGGAGACAGTTAACCTTCGTACTATCTTCAAAAAACTTTACCACTCTCCTGTGTGTGGAAATAAAGGCAGATAATGTCCCAGTGTGTAGTATGGTGCTTCCCAGCACTGCTTGTTTAGGTTCAAGTGTAAATGTATTGATAATGATACAAAGACTGTTAAATTTACTGGATGGACCTCAGGAACACAAAATGTTAATTTTAAATAGTGAAAATTAAATGAAAAAAGCTAATTGAAATAAGAGCTTTTAACTCAGTCTAATAAAGCAAAAAGTAGTAGTTTTGTTAAAAATATTTTTTTTCTTTTGAGGATGTAAAAATTGGACTCAATTTCTAACAACTTAGAGTCAATATTTAACATTGTGTTACCCAAAGCTATGGGAGAGTTCACACTTAGTGATTCAAGCTTAGGTGACAAAACATGAATCTTAATGTTGAGTCTAACCTATCTGAAACCATTAATACATCGAAAACCGCTTTTCTTCTTTGTAATTTTACCATTCCTTTGTCCAATGAAACACCATCACTTACTACAAATCCCTACTTTCATACTGACATGACAACAACCTCAATTATTAGGCTTTTTATTTGTAATGTGCATCTAGTGCTACAAAAGCTTTTAGAATGTTGTAGAATACAACTGACTTATCCTTTCTTAGACTTGTTCAGATCAACATATTTTATCTCTAAAATCTCTAATGATTTCTCAAGTCTGATGACCAAATTTCGTAGAAAGCTAGTTGAACTTCTATAAGCACACAGGCTTGATAAGTCCCATATTTTCCGAACCAATAAATCTCAAATGTTGATCCTATTGGTCAACATGAAGTGGGCTAAAGTGTCCCCTAAAGCAACACAACATGCACATACAAACTGTACTGGGGATATTTTGAGGACTTGAGGTAGCTGCGTGGCTTCAAGAAGTGCAAGACTTGATGCTGATGATAGATTTTTTAATTCTGATCTTAGCAGGAAAGCTTATAGGAGAATATCCAACCATCAGGTCGTGATCTTTAGTTTACTCAAACTTTGCTGTAGGAACATTTTCCTGAGTAAACCAGTAGTCTGTTTCAAAATAGCAAAAAAACAACCAAACTACTAAATGGATTTGGACTGGTCATCATGTCTTATGACATGACCTTAAACTTCTTGTTCATGCTTTAAGTCAGTCTGGCGAAGTTAAAATTCGTTTTCAAACACAGTGTGAGGCAAGATTCTCTCCAAGGTGATGCAAAGTTGCTTGCTATTGATCCCACCTTATTATTGATAGCAAAGTCAGATTAATTTTAAAAGACTTTTTTGTGAATATAATCATAATTGTATATTGGCTTGGACTGTGTATTTAGTACACTTAACGATGGTGATAGTCACAAAGCAGCCAGATCCTGTAGATGACTTTGGGTTTTCCTTTGGTGATGGGGACCTTGAGTTGTTGTACCCTCTGCATGGTAAGTTCACTATGTTACTGTATGGCTGCATCCACGTGCCTATTTAAAAGTGAAGTGGGCCTTTGTATTTTGCATTTTAATCCTTGCAAAATAAAATGAAGTCTGAGGTAAAGAGAAAACTAGATTTTTTTTATTATTATTATTTCTTACTGGGTTTACCATAAAATGCATCAGAAAGCAAGACTCATGTTTCTATTACAGGTGAAAGTAAAGTTAATTCTAGAGAAGAGTAAATGGAAGTTTACTTTGTAGGAAACAAAGCCACTTGAATGGACATGTTCTGTTATTAATTCCTGTTAGAGCCCAAACTAAAGAGGAAACTGAGTGTGTGTGGCTTTGCTGATGTTTACACAACATTAAAGTGGATTTATCCTGTCAGGAACATTATGTGTACAGTATTCTCCATGTATCTAACCTAAGAGCAGATGTACTGTTCTGTACTCCTTCATAACTGACTTGGCAACTAGTTGCTTCCTTCTTAAAAATTATTTCTCTTAGAACAACAGTTTTTATTTGTTTGATTTGTGCCGCTTTGCTCATTGCTCACTTTGCTATTTAGAAATTCAGAGACTGATTTATTTCTTGATTCCTATCGTGTTCCAAGGCTGTAACCCTTCATGCTTGCTTAACAAGAACAAGTCAACAACCAACACTGTCAACAAGAGGGAAGTCAACAACAGATTACTTAAAAAATCTACAATCAGTGCAAAATATTCTAGTAGAGGTTGGACTTGTTCACGTTTTTCATGCTTTTCTTGTACCGTATAAAGCATTAGTTTCAAATAAAATATAAGTCTTTCTACATCTCAAGCTTTGCTTGACAATATTGAATGATCTATTTCTGGTTAAGAATGTTTTACATAAAGATAATACAGTACAATGCAATGTGTGCATTTAGTTTAACACCCACTTCAGTATCATTAATGACTGAAGAGTATAAACAGATGTTTTGCTTTTTAAGTGATCAGAGACATTCTGTGATGTCAGACATTTATTGCAAAAGAAACCCCAACGCTTCTTCTTTACAACAAAAGACTCAAAAACAGGTATATGTGATAATATCTTGTTAATCAAAGTTTTATAACAACTTTAGACATTTATTTCCATTGTAATATTCACTAAAAGTCATTTGTATTTTTAACGACATTATTGTGTTTCATGTTAAGATCATAAAGGGGAAAAGATCCTGTTACTGATATAAAGTAGATCCAAATGAACTGGAAATAAAAGTATTACACTTTCTGTCTTCATATTGTTGGAAATCTCTGAATTTCTTACCTTGGCCATAATTCTTCCCTGAAATATTTTTTATTGAGTATTTAACTGAACCTGTCATATTTATTCAACCATTTTTTGTTTAATGAATATTTTTTCTTACTTTTGGAGTTGGAGTTTCTCAGTTTAAACAGCTTTGTTTTTCCCCCATTGACATGTTGCCTCTGAAACGAGAGAGAGGGAGAAAGAAGAGAGGCGTAACGAGAAGAACATTTTAAACAACAGGAAGGAAATGACAGTTTGTTCAAGAAAGCTCACATCTTCCTTTAGTTGACCGAGTAGCTTTAACTTCAAAGGCAAGGAAACAGACCTAGACACACAGGTGGTGATGAACAGAGAACTTTAAACTAATAACTTCTCATTAAATGTTAGTTTTATAAAGTGCTGAGACATGCAGCACTAAAGCAGGAGATATTGATGATTTGCGATGTTAATGTAATCCAGATTAAAAATATCTTTCCTAGTCCATGTCCATAAAACCACCTGCTGGGCAGCTGTCACATCTTGAGTTGATGTCCTGCTCCAAAACAGAACATTTTTTACTCTTTTCCTGTCAATGACTGGCAAGAAAATAGAATTGCATATTTTCTTAAGGCTACATGGACTCAGGAAAGCACTTTGATGTGTCATCGCATTTGCTCGTGTTTGTTAGTTCTTTGTGATTTGAGTGTTATGTTAATGATAACTGTTGACTCTGTGATCATTAGGTGATTTCCCATGTTTCCCTGGAGACCCAAAATCAAACCCCTGTACTCTGTGTGTGCATTTGCGTGTATGTTACTGATTCAGCTTCAGAGTGAGGATCAGTTTTTAAGTCAATGGAAGTCAAAACATGGTCCTCACTGCCCACTGTATAGGAAGATGAAATGTCTTATGTGTGTCTATGTGCTCTTGGATTTATTACAGGTTCAAATCTTAAACACACAAGGACCCACAGCTCTTTATGTTGCTTAGAGTTTTTCAGTTAGACTTAGGTTTTGGACTAAGATGTGATTTGGCTTTAGGTTAGCTTCATGGTTATGCTGAGGGTAAAGCAAGACAAGTTTTCAACAACATGGCAATTGAAAGTGCTGCACATGAACAAAACATAAGAGACACAGAGAAATGTGCATTGTAGTGTTAAAGTGAAATAAAAACAAATACAAATAAATACTGAAGGTTACAAAAATAAATAAATAAACTTATGAAACTAATAAAAAAATTGATAAGATGATTAATAATAAAATGATCGTACAAGTGAATAAAGTTGGACTACAAACTTAAACTAGTAATGTTTAACTGAAGTCAATCGTCACTTTAAACAAAGACGTTTTTAAGCTACTTATGGTTTAAAAAGTGTCTTCTGAGAGTTTGTATTAGATTAGTCGATCATATGAACTAAAAACTGCTTCTCTGTGTTTGGTTCTGGTCAGAGTTGGGTAGTAATTATTTACATTCCCCCAGTTACATTTTTTTGAGTACAACTTGAGTAACCTTTTGATGAAATGTACTTTAAGAAGTAGTTTTACTTCATTGTACTCTTTATTTTTTCTTGAGAAACGAGGAATCAAAATGTCTGCCTACCCATCATCAGTAACTTCACTCAATGAAGAACACGCTTGTTTTAAACAAAAAATACACCAGAGAAAAATATTGTGTCACAAAACACAGTTAATGTCAAAGTAAGACTCCTGTTTTGTTCCACCCTCTTTTTTGTTATTTTCTATCTGCTGATCCTGACATGTCATTTGGAGGCCAAGTGGAAATTCAGCAAACAGTTTTTCCTTTTACCTCAGTAGAAATATGATGCAGTAATGCTACTCTTGAGTACAATTTTTGGGTACTCTACCCTCCTCTGGTTCTGGTATACAGAGCAGACTTGAGCCAGAGGACCTGAGTGGTCTTGGTGGTTGAAACACTGACAGAAAGGCCCTGGGGCACACTGACAGAAGTGAGTCTGATTAAAGCAGGCGCCACTAGACCCTCTGACTGCAATCTCTAGACAATGCAGGTGAAGTGTCTTGCCCAAGGACACAACAAATGGACAGATCTGGGGTTCCAAGCACCAGCAACCTGGTGGTTGGTGCTTGATGGGACTACAGAGTGTTATTTGTAAAAACAAGCACCCACAGAGACAGTTTATTTCCCCTGGTTGTCACTCTGATGGACACAACATAGACCTCACAGCCTGTGTGGTTACAGTAGCTAACCTGCTGGGAAACATATAAGCAAACTGTACTAGAAACAAATGTCTTTGATCTTGTTTGTGGATTTTACGGATATTGTTTTTAGGTTCTCCAAAAGCATCTTAGAGGGGATCAAATCTTAAATTCCAGGCAGCAGGAGGACCTGCCCTGAAAATAAACATCACTTCCCTATCAGCAAAACTTGTTTTTTGTCTTTAAGTTTACAAACCTCTCCACCAGCCAAACAATGGGACACTCTGCATTAATGTAACTATCGATGTAGGTTTAACTCAGATAGTCGGAACAGAATCAGGAAATATATTTTGCAGTAAACTCAAAACTTTCAGCTATGACAGAAATATGTTAGCTGCCTGTAACTCTAGATTTCCAACTGAAATCAAAGGTGTTGCTCTGAATATGGAAAAAGAAAAACAGCAACCCCAAGTATCTTAGTTTCCCATGAAGAAGTGGAGTTTTTTTCCTGTGATGAATTCATTTTTTTATCTAAGGGAGCAAAAATATTAGGAACAAGTACTGATGTTATTGGCTCTGGCGTGTTGGCTTAAAGTTGATCTTAATGGTTCTGATTGTAGCCAGACTCCACCAACAGCTCACTGCATTCTGGTCCTTTCTTTTTCAGCTCAGGCAATAAGGTTTAAAAAGTACAAGCCATGTGCTTTCTTCTACACATGACAAAAAACAAACAACCACAAAACAAAAAACAGAAAAACAGTGCATAGAGCAAACAACAAGTCTATGGAGGCTGTTCCCATTCTTGAACTAATTAATAACTTGTCCTTGTAATGATTGTCCAAGAAAAACAGGCAGACCACGAACATAAGCCTAGAGCACCAACAGATACAGAAAGAACCAACATTTAAAAAGAAACACAAAGGAAGGAGGACAATAGTTTGTCAAAGGAAACCTGAGCATCATGAACTACATGTGGTGCAGAAAATTTTCTAAAATACTACAAATGTGAAAACTAGGAAATATGAAAAACGTTAATAATCTTTGCATTAGACAAAACCTTTCATCAGTCAAATTGTGAACAGTGGAACAAAGTAATCCAAATAAAAAATCAAACCAAAGACATGCTCTGGAAATAAAATATGAACAAAATATTTCAATTCAGTTTATTTATATAGCGCCAATTCACAGCACATGTCATCTCAACTTTACACAGACAATTCAGCCAAATTTCACATGGTCAAATTAGTTAAAAGTTTTCTATCTAAGGACAACCAGCTGATTGCATTGACTCATTGATTCACGGCAATCCCCCACACCAAGCATGCATGTGGCGACAGTGGAGAGGACAAACTCCCATTGAACTGGAAGAAACCAGTAGAACAAGGTTCAGTGTGAGTGGCTGCTGAGGCCGACTGGGGTTCAAGGAGACAGAGGAAGACATAGAGAGAGAAGACGAGATATAAAAGGTAAAATCCAGATTAATACAAACAGGAAATAACGATAATATGTCATGATCCCTGGTTTTCTGTGTTGTTTTTGAGTTTCTTGCTGTATCTGTGCTCTCTGTGTCGTCCTGTCCTCCCCTGATTACCCCCAGGTGTGTCTTGTTTCCCTGATTACCTCCCTGTTCATTTAAACCCTCCTGTGTCTCTTGTTCTTTGTCGGATCCTCGTCTGTGTTTGTCTGAGCTGTCAGAGTTTTCATTCTGTGCTCGCCGCCTCGCGTATGCCAGTTGCTACCGGTGTTAAACCTCTGATTCTGTTTAAGCCGTGCTGCCTGGTCTGAGGACTTCTTTCAGTTGCTGTATTTTGGACTTTTCATCATAAAAACCTAATTTTTTCACTACATCCTGGTTCCAGCCTCTGGCTCACCACCTCCACAACAACCGCTTCATGACATAATAATAAGAAGAAAATAATAAATATTTAATTATTATTAGAACAGATAAGAGTAATGGGATAATAGACAATCAAAGGTAATTTGTTCAGTGCTTTAAATTACTATGTGTGTGTGGATTTATTAATATGCAGGGACAAACTATTACCATTATCACTCTAAGACCCTCTCAATAGTCGTCAGCGTACAGTTCAGGTTCCTTCATTCAGTCACTGTTTGTGTTACATAAGCTGTTGGATATTTGAAAAGAAATATTGTTTGTGATGGCAAAACCAGTGAAGAATCACAGTGCTGCTGCTGGCAAACCAGAAAGTCCACTGAGATATGAAATGCTCGAGGCATTTGGAAGTCAGTAACCTTCCAAAGATGTTAAAGTGTCAGAGGAAGTGGACAGATTAGAAGGATAGAAATAAAACAGAGACAGAAGTCGGCAATGTAGTCAGTTTTTACCTTATCTCGTATGCAATGTACATTTTTCAACTTCCATTTTACACAACTCAACAAGTATTTGCTCCTTTCACTTTTTGCCTCAACTACGGACTGCTTTATTAACTTAGTGGAAACCTCAATGAGAGTTGTGTTACTAAACTGCTTAGGTCACTTTAGCGCAGCAACAAAGATGTGTAAAGAAGCCAACAGTAAATTCATCTTGTGTTGTAGTGCTGTGATCCCCACTATTTTACCTTGAAAATCTGCTGGTTGCATGAAGAGTTGATGGTGTATAGTATAGTATAGTATAGTATAGTATAGTATAGTATAGTATAGTATAGTATAGTATAGTATAGTATAGTATA
>JAUZNJ010110146.1:0-20182 GCA_034780135.1 Jordanella pulchra | reverse complement strand
ATTTTATTTATCCTATATTATATGTTATATGTTTCATTATATGTTCATTATCTGTTTTATGTTGCACGACTGTACCAAAAAAAATTCCTAGTTTGTGAACTCCTTCACTAACAATGGCAATAAACCTTATTCTGATTCTGAAAAAGAAAGAAAATGAAATGAAAAAAGAAACCTTAGCTAAATCTAATCTAGATGGATTTTTTTTTTTTTCATTTGTCCTTCTAGGCTTCATTAGTCTTCTCTTTCTAAGAAGTCTCAAAGATGCCACAAGATGACATTAAGATAAGGAGAGGGCGGTAACAGCAATTATCCCCCCCGGCATTGGTGACTAGATGTTGGGCAACAGTTGGCTCACTTTTTACCATTACACTCACACATAAACATTCATTCACTTGCATGTTGCCTCCCTCTACTTCCAGGCTCCAAACTACCAATACTGCACTCTCTTACCAAGCAGCATGATTAACAGTGAACCAAAACAGCATACAAAGAGTAGAGATGAAAAGAAAGTAATTGCTAAGACCAGATACAAAGAAGGCAACAATATGTGACCATGTGCTATGGAGAATAAAATGGTCAGCCTTCTTATAAGAATGGAAGGATGAATATACTCAATTCAATCTTTAAGGTGAAGAAATAAGCTCTATAAAAGACAACAAAAATGTTTATTTTTTCACACCTTGCAAATAGAATTAACTAAAATGTCTTTTATTTTATTTTGTAATTTGTGAAGAGATTTAAAACAGACCTTTCCAGTTTACCGAACATGCACTCAAAGATATTTCCTGAATAACATCCGGTTTTCTAAGAATTTAACTGCAGTCATAGGCAGTCCAGGTGATAAATGAAACTCCCCTTTTCTCCTTTCCTCTGAAATTTCACCAGTGGAAAAGATATTTTTATGAATGCTATTTTAATGAATAGTATCTATGTAATTCCAGTCCAATTTAAGGTTAAATGACTAAGTTATTACTTAAAATTTTATGTGAACTGATTGCAAGAAATGCTTGGATTTGTCTATATAACCCCAAAAATTCATTTTAAAATATCCTTGACCTTTAACCTTATAACAACTGTCTTGGGGATGTATGAACTATGATTGAAGGCAGGTTATCTATCAAAGAAAAAAACAAGCAATTTGTAAGACTTCCAAGATGTGTGCTGAAATATCCCAAGACAATTACAGCAAAAGCTTGTTTGCGGTGACAAAAAGTGTGTAATTCAGGTACTTTCTACTAACAGACCATTACCCCAAAATCCTAGTGGAGAAGTACATATGATCCAGTAAATGTAAATGTATTCCATTAACAGCCTTGGTTTTGAAAAATCATTTAATTTGTTTTATATATTATTTCTCTTATCAAAAGAACAATAAAAAATAAAAGTTTAAAGAATGAAATCCATGGAATTCATGTCCATGATAAGTATAAAAGCATACTGTGAGCTCTGCTGTCTGCTGCAGACACATCTACATCAGTTGTGTTGATAACCAAGACTTATTTAATGACGAGATCTGCATCATTTTTGAAGTTTCCAGCAGCGCTTTAAGTGGGCTTCTAATTTTTACAGCATATGGGTACTCCTATAACCTCACCCCCCCATCCTGACCTCTCCGCACAGTGTATAGCCTATTTGGTTTGCTCTGATGCAAAATGCTTGGCATACATTAATGTGGCTGATGAGTGAGGAAAGTAAAGGGAAGTTACCTTGGCATTGATGTTTAAAGCTCCAAAAGGACTCAAACGAACATGAGCAGAGTTAAATAACAAAACGATATGAAAATAGATGCAATAAATAGGAAAAATTAATATAAAAAAAAAGATTTACACCAACAATGGTGCATTTACTTTCACACAAGGTGACTGTTTGATCTATCATGGATGAAGATGAACAAAGTATGACAGATTTTGAGAGGCATCACAATAAGGGAAATTAAGAATTAAGCCCAGTTCACACTGGATAAACATTTTATGTGGACCTCACGTAATAAATACGTTACCCCTGTACTATATGTCTGCTTTTTTATGTGTTGCATTTATATAGAATAACTGAAGCCTGAAATTTTGCTGAAATTCAAGGACATTTCCTGGGCATCTTACTGCACAGTGCCACATATATGACTTAACATTTGCATTTAATATTACTTCTTCTCTCCAGCCGTTTCTCTTTGAAAACTGAACATGTGATCAGATCATTCCCAGATCATCTTCAACAATAAACAACACTATCTCAACATTTTTTGAAACCATGGATACAGCCAGAGCTAAAAACAAAATAAGATGTACAACTTGGCATGGTTACTGTTGTCAAGCTGTTTTGTATTTATCATCTCATGACTTTGTTAAAGTATCACCTGCAGCATACCTCTTTTCAATACTTAATTGCATAGTGAGCTCATAGAGAGGAGCATCATAAGTTAGACTGGAGAGGACAATATTTTTCTTGACTAAATATTATTGCATTTAAGAGTCTATTGAAATCTTAAAATTGAGTTATAATGTCTTTACTTTTTAAAATCTTTTAATTTATATCCTTATCTTTTCAATGTTACTTTTCTATATTAACATCATGAGGCTTGAAGTTGGTAATAGTGGCTTCATGACACCTTGCATTTAGCTCATTTGACTTAGAACTGGCAATGTTTTCTTCTTCTTTTTTTAATAAGATCTATAGATGGATGATAGATCTGTGTGATGACCATGAAAGAAACTTTTTTTCCAACTTAAAGCACTGGTTTCTGAGGAAATGCATGTTGCAACACATGTTTACACTTTTAAGATGTTCCTCAAAAAACTAAGAGCAGAAATCTAATCAAATTTTGGGAAAAGCTGTTTGCTCTGATTGGACCGCTGCAAGGAACTCGATGCAGAGGCCAAAGCTTTCTAGAAATTCAAAGCCACCGGTTGTTTTAGCTAAATTCCTCTGAATTTTAAAAGGGTGGACAACACATTTGAAATTTTCCAGGAATGTTTTTAAGGTAATAGTAGGCTGTAAAATCTCAATAAAAGACCCATAAAAAATGGCAACAAGGAAATCGTGTGTTACATCACATCTCTTATTACATGTTTTTTTGCAAGGTTTGCTGGGCTTATAAGACGTTGCCCATGTGAGTCAAAAAGAACTCCAGGAATTGCTTAATTCTTCTTCTTAATGCTTTTATTGTCTCTGAAACGATGACGAACACAAGTGGCAATAAAGATAAATAGATCAACAAATTGAACTCACCTGTTGCCTTGAATGAATATTGAAGGTCAGAGGTTTAAGTTCACTCCTCATGGTCGTATTTGTTATTTTAACAAACTTTTTTTTCTATGACCAAATCCTAAGTTGCCTTTAATTTGACACAAATCTTAAAAAAAGGTTTGTTGGTTATTTTCTTCTTTTCCATTCTTTTAATAAGCTTTTTTATGTGAAGGTGTGACCTGGAGTATTAAATAGCAACCCATAGAGATGTTCAAATACCTTCACTGTCAAAGCTAGTACTTCTGGCATCTAGCTGACTTAAATATTAGTGATTCCACCTCATTCTAATGAATTCCTTTTTATTAGAGGTTTACGGTTTGTAAGTGGAAACACACAGGAAAGTAATCCCACTGATTTAAGCTGAAAAAGTTTTTACAAATATCTAAAATGCAGGCCAATTCAAGGAGTTCAGCTCATCTGAATAAGCTCCACTACTTTTACCAATAAAAAAGTCGGATATTCAGACAGAAATGCTGCAAAAAACTGAAAGCTGAATTCACAAAGTGTCTGGTTGAGATAGAACTCGCTAAGATAGGAGGTCTGGAAACAACATATTTAAAGACAAAAAGAAAAATCTTTAACCTTTATTTTTTGTCCAGCTTTGAATGAATTACTGCTCTGACTGGATGGTTCTTTTAAAAAACGCTATACCTGTATCCTCCGGTTAACGAATATTCAATTACTCTATTAGTTTCAGTAACTGATAAATCACAGCAGATTTACCCTAAACTGACTGAGGTCACGAGCTACTACAGACACGGCATGTTTAAATCTTGATAAAAAGGTCAATGAAGCTTTGTTTGATGACAAGACATCCTTTCTTCTCATCAAATACTTTTTTTAACATGATTTTGAATTGGGAAAAATTATCACTCAATATGTCTGGCCAGGAACAGATTTGTTTTCTTTTTAGTGACATCCTATTTTATTAAAATACAGCAGGAGTATATATTTCATTGACATGACAAAGCCATAGCAGTTTCTTTGTGAATTCTAATTGAAATGAGTGTCATTTTATGTGACTTTTAAGAAAGAGTCGTGTATTATGTCCTCCACCTCCTCCACCAGCTCACTGTAATCGGCCGAACAAACTCTGTGTCCCCTGCTGCCTCTATCCCTCACGCATTTCATCATCTCTCTGTGTGCTTCTGGTTTTGACGCAGCTGCTTCCAGCTCCTTTAGCTGCTCCACAGGATTCTCGGGAATATTCTGGATCTGCAGAGCTTTGAACACAGCAGGAGCAAATTTCCCATAGTGGGCAGTGGAGCAGAGCACTGTGGGGCATGAGCCATCCTGAAGCCGATCAGCCACAACTTTTGCCACAGCAGTGTGCGTATCCATGAGGTATCCCGTCTGCGTGTGGACGCTCTGGATGGCGGCCAAGCAATCGTCCTCAGAACACCAGCCAGCCTGCACTTGCTGATGCATCTTGCCAAGAAGATGATCAGGAAGCTGAAAGCATTTCTGCATGTCCAAGCGTGTGAATAAGTCCTTGACCAGGCAGCTGTTTCCCTCTGAGATGTAGTGGACAAACCTCTCCAGGTTGGAGGACTTCAGGATATCTATAGCAGGGGAGTGAGAGAGAAGCAGAGGGCGGTCCTGGAGATCATACCGGCCTGCGGTGATGAAGTCAGCAACAATTCGGTTGTGGTTACTTGCACAAATGACTTCTCTTATGGGTATGCCCATTTGCTTGGCGTACAAAGCTGACATGGCGTTCCCAAAGTTCCCAGTAGGAATGCAAACATCCATAGGATCTCCAAAGGTAATCACACCATCTCTGCACAGATCCAGATAGCTAGAAGAATGATAAACGACCTGGAAGAAGACAAAAAAAAAAAAATTATTGCTCAGTTCAATGTTTAACTCCGTTAAACCAAACCACATCCCATTTCAATTAATGCTACAGTTTAAAATACGTCTGTGTATTTTCTTTTAACCTAAGTATCAGCTTAACTTAAAAAAGTATTCAATTATATTTTTAGGTCAATAAGCATCCCGTGGTTGGTATCGACGCAACCAGAGGGTCAGATCTGTCACTAAATGACACCGCTTCACCTCAGTCTGAGCTCCCCTTAAACACAACAGCTAAATAAAGAACAAAGCAGATTATGGAAACTTACCTTATCAGACATATTTTTAATTCTCTGATGTAGGACTTAATCCTAAATGGTGAATGTGGCCCTTTTTATTATGATTATCCTTTTTAATCATTGTAACGAAACATAATTTGTAGTAAAACCTCATAATAAAATAAAATTTGGGAATTTAAAACTCTTTCCCTGTCTAACTATGTTAAAAAAAAAAAAAAAAAAGGATTAACCCTATAAACCTATTGTTTTGTTTTTGTTTGTTTTTGTAAATCCTGCCGTTTGGTTTGGTAATCCCTGACACTGTCTGGTATTTGGAGTATATCCAAGGGTTGTTATGATTAGATAAAAAAAAGACCAGTCTTTGACTGGCTAGAGATGTGTTTCATCTACATACAGTAGAGCTGAACAATATTTTAATATCAATACATATCAACATATGGTTTAATTCAATATTAATATGAGTGTGCGTCTTTTAGAGTTGAGCGTGTGGCAGACAGGTTTTGAACGAGGACGTGTGAATTTAAATGGTGCACATAGTTCTCACTGTGCTCTCAGGTCTGTGGAGTAAAAATAACGCCATACTCCTGCTCCAGGAACCTGCAACTACAGATATACATATTTAGGCTAGCTCCTATTGATAGTTTAAAAGAAATTTTAGTCAGTGGGACAAAGAATAAATTCTGTGAAATACAAGTATTTCTTTCCCATGCTGTGTAGTAACTCCGAGTCAAATTATTTTTTTCTTTTTTTACTTTATGGTAAAAAAAGATGGTCATCACACCTGTGGTAACAGCCGTGCCCAGTTGATGGAGTTGGCGGTGCTGAGGACGGTGCCGTACTCCACAGCCAGATACCCAGTCAGCCCTGCGTCTCCGAACATCCTCTTGATGCTCTTCTGACAGAAGTCAAAGTCTGACAGGACGCTAGCTGCCCTGCTGTTTCCTCCCCTGAAGCTCGTCATCTGCAGCTTCTGAATCGGACTCACCCCGTCCTCTGGGAAGAACACCAACACGGCAGTTCTGTGTTTGTCGGTGCCGCTCAGTTGGCTGAAGCCACTGAGGACGGCGCCGCCCGTGTCCCCAGATGTGGCCACCAAGATGAGGAAGTTGCACATTGGTGGGAGGCAGTAGGTAAAGAGTTGAGGCATCAGCTGCAAGGCCAGGTCCTTGAATGAGGCGGTTGGGCCATGGAAGAGCTCCTGGACGTACTGATTTTGGACGAGGTGTTTCACAGGTGCAACCTTCTCACTGGAGAAGTTACTTCCATACGCTTTAAATACCATATTCCTGAGGTCTGAAGCAGAGACGTCTCGTGGATGGATGCATTTTTCCAGCAAAACCGAAGCTCTCTCTGGATATGACATTGAAATGAATCTGAGCCATTCGCTTTTAGGAATCTTTGGAAATCCTTTCCTGGGAACATAAAGACCTCCATCTGCAGCCAGACCCTCGATAACCACGTCGCTGAAGAAGGTTTTCCTATGGGACATTTCAGAGCCGCCACACCTGGTTGAGACATAGGTCTCCTCATCATGCTCCAGATATCTTTCCAGAGACTTCTCCACTTTCTCTGCCACTTCCTCCACTGTGTCTCCTATTCCACAAAACACTCTCACGTCCATCCATTTCTCATAGAACTGCTTCCTGTAGAGCAAAATGTCTCTCATAGACATCCCCTCCTCCTGACCTACTATCCGATTAACCTTCATCCTGTCGAGTCTCTCTACGATGTCCTCGTCGTCCACATCCAGGTAAACAACGATCCCGTTCTTCTTTATGTGCCGCATGGCTTCATCATGGAGAGGATTTGAACCCGTTAGGGAAACAACGCACCCAGAGACGGAGAGGTTGCACAAAGCCTGGCCTTCCTCCTCCAGGAAACGCCTTCCGCCCACCTCTGCCAGCTTGGCCGCTACTGGCATCTTCCACGCCGTCTCCAGGACATGGTCATCGACGTCTATGACGGGAAGACCCATTTTATGGGCCACGATCCTCCCAGCTGTTGTCTTCCCTGCTCCGGGCGGGCCCATCAGCAGGATGTTTTTGTCCCCCCGGACATTAGATTTTGTAGAAAACCATGACTTTGATGTAGAAAGCTTGCACAGGCAGCGCCTGGCGGTCCTCGAGGCAAGCTGAATGGCACCGAGTAGTCCCATTTAGGAAAAACGATGGAGCAGCTGTTTTTTTTTCTTTTCCCTCTGCAAAAAAAAACAGTTTCGGCTCATTTTGACACATATCAAAAGGAAATGAAAATACCAGATCAGGCCTGCAAGCACAACACAAACACTGTATGGACCAATGTAGGACACCCTGTACACACTTGAGTCATTACACAGTGCAAGGTTACAACGCTCACTGTTTTGTTTGTGTCAAATCAGGAAGACCTCAGCAAAGACTTTATAGAAGCTGCACAAAATCTCTACTATATGCAGAAGTGGGTGGTAACTAGTTACATTTACTCGGTTACATTTACTTGAGTAATGTTTTGAAACAACTGTAATTTAGGGAGTAGTTTTATAATATTGCACTGTTTACTTTTGCCTCAGTAAAAATATGATCACTACTCTTACCTGAGTAAAGTTTTTGGCTACTCCATCCATTCAGAGTAACTTCACTTAATGAAAACAAATATGCAACAATGAAAAAACACCCTTTCTTCTTCTTTGTACGCAAGGCTGACTGGATAAATATTATTCTTTTATCTGCTGAGTTTGACGTGTCATTTGGAGGTTGAGTGAAATCATACTAAATGGTATACTGTAATTTAATCTATTCTTACATACTCTAACTGTAAATCTATTTATAACTCAAAAAGTTTTGAATAGTGTTCCTTCTACCTACATTTTTTATTGCTTGTTGTTTATTTCTATATATTCTTTGAAACACCAGAATTTGCATATCACAATATTTTGAAAAATGTAACTTAATTTTGTAAAATATAAAATCAGTTTCTATAATTGCTGATTCGATACAATCAGCTGGTTTAGATGAAAAACCTTGAACTAATCTGACTGTAATTTGATTAAATCGTCTGTACAGTGCCTTGAGATGACGTGTTGTGAACTGGCGCTTTATAAATAAACTGAATTGAATTGAATTAGAATAAGTACATCAGTTACTCAGCAGTTGAGTAGCTTTTTTTATTAAAAAATTTTTTTTACTATTACTTGAGTAATTCATTCAAAGGCTAATTCTTTTACTTCTATTAAGTAAAAATATGATGAATAACAAAAAAGTGTTTTAAGGTTTTTTTTTAGATATCAATGATAGTTTAAATATGGAAGACTAAATATGTGTGGAAGGTTAAAGTCAACAGAAAACCTTCTGTATCTGAACAGAATATGGTACCCTGATTGAGGTGTGCAAAGCTGCATTCAATACTATAAGGTATTGCTGGGCAATTAATATCATTTGCAATTTAGCAAAAAGCTAATTTCTAATCACAGAGGTACTCAGTTTTAGTCACATTGAAGTGTTGGTAGTACACTTAAAGTGGGTTTGCTGCCACTCAGACGTGATGAGAGAAATGTAGTAAGCATGCAGATCCGTGCATGATAGTAGAAGTAAGAACATTTCCATGCAAAGAATATAGTGAAGTCCTGCAACAATGGAGTCTGAACAAACAAGTTTTCAACCCTGAGGTGAAACATCAACATGCTTGTATTTAGTGCAAAGGAAATTTGTAATAAGGTTGGCTTTGCGATATTAGTTGAAAATAAATGCAACTTTGATTTTTTTTAGTGGAATTGGTAAGCCCTACTATAAAGGTCTTTGGACAGAAGAGACAAAAGTAGAGTTGTTTGATGATCCAAGTGATATCGGGAACAAAGAAACCCAGGATGTCAGCAAACACGCCTTATAACCAACCGACCAGCAGGATGATGGTGAATAATAACTTTGAGATATTGAGTCAACCAGGAGGAACTTTAAGTATTCCAAATTAAAATGTGAGGCTATTTGTTTACTAACTGAACTTTGGTCAAAGCTTGGTTATCTACAAGAGGATGATCCCAAACAGTGCAGTGGATTTAAAACAGACTTTCAAATTTTTAACAAACATTTTTAATTTGATAAATCTGTGCTTATTAACACATGTGGTTAGATTTAAATGTTTTCCATAAACTATAAATACCAGATCTACTATAAAAATTCTTAACTGTTGAAAATAAAAAAGAAAACATTAAAAAGGGTGCTATTTCTTTTAACGATGACGGTGGGCCTATGATGGGTGCAGGTCATCCCTGTGGATAAAGCTTTATTTACGTAATAAATTTACAGGATGACTGCAGATAAAAGCAATCAGAAGATGAAAACTAAGCCCACAAGGTATTTATAGATAAGCAACACATAAAATGGCATTAAATGTTGAATGGTTAGTCTAAGACACCTACATTTAAAGGTCACCCTGCACCGAAGACTGGGCTGAATGAAAACATTTTCAAGAAAATATCAATACACCCAGAGGCGGACTTAGCCGTTTTGGGGCCCCAGGCGAACTTCAGTCAGGGGGCCCTCCTCAAGGCCAGCCTGTTGCTGTGTCCGATTTCATGGGCTGCGTCTTCTAAGGACCCGGTTCTACCTGGACTGGATTTAAACAGGTCTAGCTTTCTCCAGCTTTCACTGCCCCTCACTCAGCATACACTCTGTCGCCTAGCAACCGTGACAGTTGATACACAAATCAGGCAAAGAATGGATGCTGAACTACTTCCTACTGTTCTGTTGCTAATTTTATTGTTGATGAGCTTCAGCAGCGAACCGTGGTCACAGATAACAGATCTGTTGTTCACACAAGCACTGATATTGGAATCTGAGCTTAAATATCAGTCAAACGGTTTGTTGTAAGAACAGTCTCTATGAGATAAGAGCTCATGTAGAAGACAGGTGCTGTGTGCTTTGTACAATGACGGGGAAACCTCTATCAGCAGAGGGCGCTGTGGATGTAGGGGAACACTTTTCTGTTTAGTAAAGGAGAACTAGAAGAAGTTTTTTCTTTTTGTAGTCGGAGCATGTTCTAAGTTTTTACCAGAGAATTACCGGAGAATTTTCTGCTTCCTGCTTTTGTAAGCGGGCATTCTGGATGAATAAACAGACCCAAATGCCTGACAAATTAGCCTGCCTCTATGTTACTTTCTACGGCTCACCACAGCTGCACAAAAGTTATGGAGTTAACCCCCGGAAGTGGGCTACTTTTCGGCCCAGGAGGACCTGTCTCCCCTGTGCTTCCCGACCACAGTCAGGTGTCAAATTCAGGAAAGGTTAACAGGTTTAACACAGTCACAGAATAACCCCTCTCAATAAACCAAACATTACCGTAACACATCTGACTCCATAACCTTTTAAAAATATATTTTCATTAACTTCAGACAGAACTATTCACTTAATTGTGTTATATTAAACTGCATTTCCAATATTCACCACTGTTCGTCGCCATTTTCCCTTTCCTCTGAGCACGGAGCTGCCGGCTTTTTTAAACTCGCAATGAACCACGGGAAAACGAAGGCTGCATAGGATACACGGGACCCATCCTACAAAACGGACCAAATGAAGGCTGCATTTGTTGGCCAAATACGAAGGAGTCTAGCAATCCGAAGCGGCCGAGACGCGGCGCTTTGACGCAACCGGCCGACAAATTCAGCCTGCGCAGGACGCAGCCGACGAATCCGGACGCAGTGAATGTCAATAGCCAATCATAAATAACTCAGTACTCAGTAAATAACTCACGCAAAAGTTCGGCTTCTTCTTGCTCTTTGACCGATATAATAAATCATTTACCAGAGATAGTGGTCTCACAGCATTACTAAAAGATCTGTCCGTTTTCCTTTTTTCCAGTACGGCAAATCCGAAGGGACAAAGTTGATGATATATTTACATTTATCGTTATAAAATCTGTATATATTAAGAACAACCCCTATGTTTTACTGAAATAAAAGTATGTGTTTAGTCACAATTGTGTATTGTACCAAAATCAAATGACTCGTGTATTTTTTGTTCTCTTTCGAAATAAAACTTGAACACTATTGTGTTGGTTTCAAGTGCCTACTGGAATGTCGGAAATAAGCGTTCTGAAGCAGAAGCGCACATCTTGCGTCACTGATGTAGAATAAGGAATGGGTACCTGTACAATTCAGAGCTAATGTATTCATTTTAACACGTTAACATGCTTCCTCCTATAGGTAAGTGCCTTCTAGAGAAAAGGTTATCATGTATAAAGCAATTCTTAGTGAGTAAAGCGTATGTTTCCCAATGACAAAAATTCCTTAATTTAAAAACGCTTAGATGAGGTAGAATATTATTAAATCACGTTATCTGGGTACGGTAATATAAATATCTACTAATGAAAAAAAATGACGAAAAATGTGCTTTTCATTGGACGCACATCGAAAACACACTGGGTTTCTGTTGTCTAGAGGCTATCAATGAAATAGTCTTACCTTTAAGTTTAGAAAATAAAGCAGTCTACTCAGTTGTATCTGTAGGTTTATTGATTTTGGAAAATATGTAAAGTAAAAATTATTATCACTGGAGAATAGAAGGATTTAATGCCTGTTATTATGCTGTTTTTACCTGTTACTGTGGCTACAATCATCTGAAAAATATAATATACTAATAATACTAATATGTTTTTCTAAATTGAAACAGATTAATAATTTAAAAAGAGGCTAAAGGTGGGAAGATATTTAGAATGGCGTAATTTGTAGTTTTTATGAGAGAAAAAAAAGTGTTCAGAAGGAGCAGACTCATCCACCCCCTCAGAAAAATAGTACAAAAATTGAAAGATTTCTCTTTAATTCAATTATTTCAAACGTTGATTTATTTGTGGTCATTGACAAATTTAAAATTTCGGATGTTCTGTAATCATTCATTTTGAAGTTGTAAAAACTCCAAATCTCCAGTTTACTGTCATTAAATACAGTGATATTTATTAGACGTCTCTTAGTGTATGTTAAGATATATAATGTTAACAAACGGTGGCTTTTTTAACGATATCTTGCTGTGTATAAATGTTATACGGGTTTTGCTTTGTACCGAATTTTAGATTTCTGAAAAATACAAACTTTCCTTTTAAAACTAGAAGTAATTCTAACCCAGTAAACGTATGTTTTCCACATAATATGACTGAGAGCTCTCCCACTCGTGTGTGGATCTGGAAGCTCATGTTGTACCACTTTAAGGATGGAACCAGCTTCAGACAGTAAACTGCCTGTGATTGGCTAATTTTCAGGAAATCCCGCCTCTGCTGTTTCCTTTTTTTCTTGTAGAGCATTAGAAAAAAAAAAACATTTTGTTTGTTACTACCGTTGCATAGCAACCGACCGATAGGCATTTTAAGGTTTTGAAGTAGAGTTTTCACATCCCATCCAATATGTCTGCAAATAACCATCCAACTGAAAGTGTGTACTGTTACCTAAAGGTGGAGGAGGAAGTTAAAAAACCACCGAGGTGAGTGATTTTATCTGAGCTAAAGCACAACTGATTTAGTTTACTGGCTGGCCGTTTCACTAAGCTGACTGGTTGTAAACACAGTTGGATACTTATTTAAATATTTATCCGTTTTTAAAACTGTGGGAATAATGTTAAAACAACAATGGAAGTCCATGTAGATATTTTTTTTTCTAAACTCATTAAATACAAAATAAGCATGTATACTTTACAGTTGGGTGATTAAACAGCAACAAACACTGTCATTGAAAAAGGGCAGAAACCCCAAAGTTTATAGCAGGAATGAGCACTATCATATTTACAAAATAAAGTTTATTTCAAAAATATACTAAACATGAAGCTGGATTTTCCACTGCTACCCCTAACTTTTTGCACATTTCCTTATATTTTTAGCTTTTAGGGGCATTCAGCTACCAATTGAAAATGCAATGAATCATATCATGTATTTTGATGTGTTTTAAATAATCTGTCTATGTAAAAAGGATAATTTGGTCAATGTTTGACCAATCAATCAACTTTTATCTACAGCCAAACAAAGGTTCCAGGTAAATGGAGAATAACAGTTAGACATTCTTATCTTAAATTGAAGATAACCCATTTCACTGGTTCCAGATGTGAGTGCCATACTTTTTGCTGTTTACTTTTGTTTGACCAAAGAATTACAAGACAAATTTGAATATTTTTATACATCTTTGCAAAAAAGCAGACACAAAAAATGTATGTTACTATTGGCCCCTAAAGTTGTAATTTAATTTTTGAAAATTTTTTTCAAAAAGTAATAACAAATCACAATTCTTTTATTTTGTTTTCTCATCAAATCTTATTAAATATGGATTGAAAGGATTTGCTGGTCAAATATCTGGTGTTCTGAAATCTCCCTAAAGGTATATATCCAAGCACAGGCCAGCTGTCATCATTGAGCATAAGTCAAACAAAGATCCAAAGAAGACGATGGGGCTACCAAAACTGGAACTACCGTCTCCTGATAAGTACCTCAAAAAGCATTCAAAGCAGTTTAAACCTCCTGAGAGTGAGTTTCTGTAACAAACTGCATGAGGATTTGCCTTATTAATGTGAATATGACCTGTGTCTGTCTTTGTTTTTATGGACAGAGTCAGAAGAAATCCATAAGTCTTGTACATGCACTGCCAGAAAGCCACCAGTCCCAGCACGGACCAACAAGCCACTGACGGGGATTCAAACCAAGAAGGTTTTCTCACAGACAACCAACATGGTTCCAATGAAGCCTGAGCCTTCTTTCATAGACACAAAGAAAGGACACAAACAGCTTCTGGAAAACTCTGGCCTTGTTCCCAAATACATCAGGAAAAAGGTATTTTCACCTTCCTCCGCCTTTTTACTTTCCTTGTTTCTATGTTTGTGTCTATTTTATCATTAAAGCCCCTTCTACAGTTTTCTTTCTCATAGAAAGTACTGCTTATCTAGCTTTTTTGTGTTCAGCAACTGATGACAATTGTAATTGTTATCTTTTACTCCTTTTAATAGAAGGTATTTCAGTGCTTCTGTGGTAAGCTGTACGTTTTCAGAGAGCAGAAACAATGATAGACAGGTTCTTCTTTCCTAAAAAAAAGTCCTTCTGATCTCTTGTTGTTTTTTTGTGTTTAGCTACTTTCTATTTTGAGACAACATTGGTGCTATTATTGCTGTTCTCATTAAACATGTGCTCTTATAGAAGTAGTAAACACATTATCTGTTCTAGTACTTTCCATAAAAAGTAAGCTCAAACATCCATTACCTCTTTCCAACTTACCGAAAAACCCGTTTAAACTCGGGAACAATCTGGTTTTAGTGGCAGCGGGAACAGCTCACCTACCCGTTTAAAACCAGGTCAAACGACTCAGCAAGTGACCCGGGTTATAATTTCCGTTCAAATGGTTCGGCATACAGTGGGAACAGCAGAGCCTGGTTGACCTGCCGATTTACTTGATAACAACGTATGGAGGTCAATAAACTGCACCAGTTGCTTATGATCTAACTAGTCGAAACAACTCTGTTTACATTCGATAAACATGGCGCAGCTCTGGTGGGAGGGATTCAGACTGATAAAAGGGCCAAACAATGAAGTACACTAATTCCTGGCTTCCTTACACGTTGCTCTCCATTGCTTACTTTCTGTATTTCTGTCGCACTGATGACATCATCAGCGCTAACCCATCATGATAAAGTCACCAGACAGGTAGCAGGAACAGAGGGGAACAGAGGCTACGGAGCTGCCAGCAGGGATCAGACTTTTTTTTAAACCAGTGGGACGGGAGCCAAATGCTGATTGTTAGCAGGTCGATCAGTGGGAAAGAGGTTTATGTTCAGCTGGGTCCCTTTTCTGAGAGAAGCCACTGAGAGAACAGTTGTACAGTACCTTTAACTCTGAATATTTTTTTGGTTCTTTTGTTGCCTCCATACAGGAGCTCTCTTAGCTCAAGGCTTCCATGTTTTTCTCTACTCCTTGTCCTTTTAAAGAGTATAGCTGCTGCTAGGTTGTTCATTTATGAACTGGATTACAGCAATAGTCCCCTGAATCCGACGAAAATAAGTTAAGCTTATATTTATATTAACTGCAAAATCATCATTTAGGAGACCAGTTTTATAGATAAACAGATCATACATTGGCATGAAGATCCTTGTTCCTATCTCTAGGATTACGGTGAAGTACCTTCGTACCTGCGGCGGCGCAGTGAAGCTGAACAAAAGGCTCAGGAGGAATACGAGCAGTTTGTGAAGGAGCAGAAAGTCATAGAACAAATATCAGAGGAGGAACATCTAGCAACACTAGAGGTAAACTACATTTGTTTGTTTTTTTAAGAGCAACGGGGGACCCTTGTGACCCTGATAAAGAAAAAGATTCGATTGGTGAAGCCAAAGGGATTTAAAGATAGAATTATGTATTTTATTTTAAGAACAGCCTAAACACTTCAAGATAGAATTTCCATGTTTGCATCTTCTCTCTTAGGGCCTGAAGAAGAGGTGGGATGGACTCCACCGTGAATATCAGGGCCTTCCTATCATCCTTGACACCCTGTCAAAGAAAAAACACAAGATTTATCTGGAAGAGAAAATGAGACAGCTGGAGAAGGACATCAGCTTCTTAGAAAGGTTCAAAACCATCTACATCCCTTTGGAAAATTTCCAGCTGTTTTCCTTTGACCTCTAAAGCTGTGCTACAAAAATAAATATCATTCTGCAGTTTCATTGCAGAGAAGATCTGCATATTCTATTGATTCTTTTGCTAAAATAAAGTTGTGTAAAAGTAATACTAAAGAATATTTCCTTGGAAAGTAAGCTTCCTTATTCTTTAGAGTAAGAAACAGGGTGACATTTAAAACACACTGTGCTAGTAGACTTCATTAAATACCTAAACTTTCTAAATAAATAACTTTATTAAGATATTTAGGTAACTTTAGATCTTCCTTTTGTAGTTACTTAAAGTAATTAGGGTGAAATGTTAGTTTCCAATGATAATATTCATTCTAGAATATATATATATTATTCTGAGACTTATTGACGCTACATAAGATTTGATCCGTTTTACAGAGTTATGTTGTCTCACCAGGCTGGTTCATCTCACTCTTAAATTTTAAGATGGTTTGTTGTCATGATCCCAAGGTTTTTGTTTAATGTTTGTTTTGTTTTTGTATAAATTCATTCTTGTATTCATTTTCTATAACATTCTGGAGTAGATTTCTTCCCTGTGTTTCTGTCTGCTCTTGTTATCTCTCTCTGCCTTCATTAGCTTCAGCTGTTCCTCATCTCTCCTGAAGGTGAGTCAGAAGTCAGGCCATCACAACGTTACCTGCTTCAGCTGTTGTAAAATGTTCTCACTTTCAATGTTTTAATCAGTTCATTCTTATTTAAGTGACATTTAGATGTTTCTCTTGTATTAATAAAATAATTTGTTTGAAATTTGTTTATGTCATTGATGCTGTCATTGCCACATAATACTAATAAAGAATACCAGTGATCACAAGTAGGGAACTGAGATGCAATTATTACATCACTCCAGCTCTCAGTTCTTTGGTAAATGAGATGTAGCATTCGCTCCCCTGGTTTTATTGCTCTTTGCAGGTTTCTTTCGTCACTTTGCCTCAGGTTCTGTGTCTCTGCCCTGTTCTCTGTTTTCTCCTCATATCTCTATGTAAGTTCATTTGTTTCCTCCATTAAATGCTTATTTTGGAAAACAAGTATCATTATAATTAACTTAGGTTTGAATATATAAAGTATATTTTACGTTCAGTGTCCACTGTAAGAAGAAATGACAAAAAGAAGCAATAATTACTAGATTTAGAATAAGAGCTTCCACCAGATATCCACCCTTCCACCACAGCACTCAGTGACCAACCCACTCCAAGCCTGCTTGGTATCACATGAGGCTGATTACCCAGCGTAAGGCTCCATGACGGAAACAAAGCTTTTCTTTTACCTAAATGACTGGAGCGTGATCATGGTGACCATGTGTCCGGGCGGACAGGTCCTCTCTGCTAAAAAAAACATCACTTTCTCCTCTTCACTCCACAAGCAGCTGCTGTCAAGAAAGCAACAGATCGGTAAGTAAACACGGATCAGAAGCTAAATGGCAAAGATTTTAGTTTAAAAGAATGAGTCAAAACGAACTGATCTTCATTAACCGTATCATTTCAGGATATAAAATGTTAAGATTGTATAAACTCAACTATTTCTTTGTGTTTTCTGTAAGGATAACAAACCTTCACTCCCACAACCACTGATTTTAAGCATGTCATCACCAAAGCAAACGGATGATGCTAAAGTGAAAAGAGGAATTGTGGTAGGTTACATGGAGTGTTTGTTCCTTTCAAATGTTTTAAACCAACAACTATTTCTTTAATATTTTCCCTCCAAGCAGCCAGACTTTATTGTAATCCTTTAAGGTGGTCCTGATCCAACACATTCTCACTCCCGACTGCCAATGAGATTTTTTTTTTTAAAAAAGACATCAGAGAAGTTTACAGTTACTAAATTTAACACGTGTTTTGGACCTTTTCAGCTTTTATCTTGATTTCTTGTTACTAGACCATGACGGTTTTAAATAAAAATGGATGAAAATCTGCAAGCGGAGACTTAAAATGCTTTAGTTTTATTGATCTCCTGCTAAAACACTAAACAAAGACCTGATCCCCCCTTTTTCTTGCATAGCCCGTGACATTTTATTTCAGAAATATCATACTGAAGGTTCCATCACAGGTTCCCCACCGTACTTAACAGTGGATGTGAGCAGGTTTTTCGGATTTAACACTGAACTTTTTACATACGACTCAACAGAGGGGTTATTATTGTTCTCATCTGAGCAGAGCACACGATTTGAAACACCACATGTTTATGTGATGATGGTAGAACACAAACGGCTTCTTTCTGCCATACCTTCCAAAAAACATATTAGCATGAAGGCAGCATAATAGTTGATGCCTTTCAAGTCTGCAGTTCTTTAACGGTGAGCAGAGGAATTATGACCAAGCAGGGAAGCACATTATTTTTACCAACTGTCTAAAATGTAAAACACTAAAGAACATCTCATGGGTTTATGTTTCCATAAAACAAACCATTAAATTTATCTCCAATGGTTTAATCAAGGCTTTTAGTATCTGACCATGATTTTAATTCTCGATACAACACAAAACAGCTAAGCAATAAAAGCTGATCCAACAAGAGGGGATTATTATTCCTCTCTTTCTTTATTGTAATAAAAGGAAGTAAAAATCGTGGACTACTATGTAAGACTTAGTGTTATATGCAATGATTGTTATGAAAATAATAAGTTGAACAAAAGAAATAGGACTTTCTGAAAGAGTAATTATTAAAATGCTCTAGTTATCGCTATTTTGTAGGTGCCAATGCCCCCCCCCCCATACAATTTACTGTCAGTTAACTGTCACTAAACAAAAGAAATTAAGTATTACATTGTTTTGTTATAGTACCATTAAGATTAGCATTGTATTAATGAAGAAGCTCGTCAATCAGTCGCTTTTCTTTAACCACCAAAAGACCCCAAATCTTAAAGATAGCTCTATGTTGGATTTTAAGACCATGCGATGAAGACTTCTGAAGATTTTCTTGACTCCAGAAGGAGGAAGCATGTGTGATCCTTCACCTCCCGGAGATTTGAGTGTTTACTAGTCAGTAACTTTTTCAATTTCTTGGACTACCAGCACTGCAAGGATCTGTGTGTACGACTCGGTAGGAGAGACAAAATGATGCCAGGCTTTTTGCAATTCATTGAGCTTCTACTTTGCTAAAAAGATGAACACATGGAAACAGAACTTCTGCACTTCTACGTTCAAAAACACTCAGACTGGAAATGTGAGAAAAAACACCGTTAAAGTCTAAAGAACAGCTTTTGAAAGCTTGCAGAGCTTTTTATCAGGAACATTTAAAGTGATTACAAGAAAGGCAGGCAAACCTGAAACAAACCAAAAGAAGTAATAGAAAACTTTATAGGATTTTTATCGTATATTTATTTCTTATTCCTTGTGATTATTTACTGTTTTGTATTTTTTTTTACCAACTTACTTCTTTATGTGTTAAAATGTAATTTAGCCTTTTCTGTCAGGCTTTCAAGCAGAAAACCAGCTTACCCAGTACTAAAAAAATCCTAAAAGCTTTCTTGTGATCTGCTACAAGAACCTACATGAATGTGTGACTTTCTAAAAATTATCAAAGATTACTGCGAGGAGTTGAGGTTAGGGTTTTATTTACCCACAGCTGCCTCAGTCAGCATGACTTTGCTGCCTGTTCCAGATCGATGACGACTGGCCTGGCTACAGCCTGGATCTGTTCACCTATCCTGAACACTACCACCATGACATCGACAACATCTACATCCCTCATGGAGTGATCATGAACAGGTAGGAGCAAACATGAGGAAGATGTTTCTAAATCATCTCCTGCTGTGTGGCTTTACAACAGGATTTTCTCCTTTTCAGGATAGAGCGCCTTGCTCGTTACGTCATGGACGACTTTGAGGACAGTAAGATCATGGTGCTGTGCGTCCTGAAGGGAGGATACAAGTTCTGTGCAGATCTGGTGGAGTTCATCAAGGTTCTGGGACGCAGCTCCAACCGGTACCTGGAGACACGGGTGGAGTTTATCCGTCTGAAGAGCTACTTGGTGGGCAGGCTGCTTGGAAATAACCCTATAGAAGGTTTTTGGAGTAAAACAGAAATATTCCTCATTATACCACAGTGAAGAAATCTTTTTATTTTATTTTATTTTTTTTTTTTGCGATGTGGCAATAAGAATAATTATCTTGGTACCAAACAGAGCCCAACAGATTTTGCTTTCACAAGTGGAGCAGTAGGGCTAACGCCATAGTGTTCCGCTTGTTTTATGCATATAAACTGCTTTATTATAATTATACAGGGTCATTTACATATAATATGA